>JANITW010000003.1:5893908-5907085 GCA_027564335.1 Erythroxylum williamsii
GGGGGGGGGGGGGGGGGGGGGGGGGAAGAAAAAAATGTTTAAAGGCTAGGTTTTAATTTGGGGGAGGCTGGACAGACGAAGAGATGTCGCAGCTCCAAGGGGGGACGCACACGATAGCTGCTGCATTTGAAGAACTACGAGACCCAGGGCGAATTTGAGAGGGAAGTTTGAAAGTGTTGAAGGAACAGAAAAAGAGAGAGAGGTAGCAGAGAGGATGCGGTCGTAAACGAAACCAAAAGTATCAATTTAATTAATTTGTTACTAATGGTTCAGCGACGTTTTATTCAACAAAACGTCGTTAAAGCTATTTTATGTTGTTTTAATAAAAAAAACGTCGCTGACAGTTAAACAATTTCATGACGTTTTAGTAAGACGTCGCAAAAAATCTGAATAATTTGTGACATTTTTGAAACGTCGCAAAAAATCTAAACAATTTGTGACGTTTTATTAAAAAAAAACGTCACAAATTATATGTTTTTGTTGTAGTGACGTCACAAAAAGTTTCAATTTTTTGCGACGTTTTATGAAGACGTCGCAGATTTGTAATACTTTATGGGATGTTTTATTAGTAAAACATCGCGATATGGAAACCGCGACATTTTCGGTCTTCCTCCTTTAGATCTCCGTCGTATGTCCTTCCTCTGCGTGTTCTCCGCTATGATGTTTGCAAGGTTTTTGTTTGCAAGGTATTGTTCCCTTTATTGAGTAGTTTTTTTTAATTTCTTTGTTTCGTATCTTATCTTTCTACTTGTGCTTGCATTTTCTTATCTAAGAATGATTATGTAACTTAGGGATTCATGCAAGAAAGAACTGAGGTAGTGGTGCATAGCTTTGGATCCAAAATAAAATGACAGACATAGTTATTGTATTTCACCTTCACATTCTTCGGTTTGTTATTTTTGTCGTTTTAATGTCTAAAACACAACACTTTACCATTTTATCTTAAATTCCAAAAACCTTGTCGGCAGGAAATTATATTCCCTTTAACCCACTTGCTTACTGACTACCAATCAAAACCTTCGTTTTGGGTTTTGGGGTTTATCAATTTGGGATTATTTCATGCATTTAGGGCTAAGTCTTTTAGGGATAAACAAGATGCAACAGCTACAACCACAACCGTATCCAATGATTCCCATGATGCCTTCTCTTCCGCCCACCAATATCACCACTGAATAGATCGAAAAGGTATAGTTTTGGGTGCTTATTTGATCGCTTATCTTTAATTGTTTGCTTATTTGTTTGTATACTTGTAAAGTTGTATATTATGTAGTGGAAACTTGGTAGTTTCGAGCTTCTTGATGATTATTCATGTTTACTCGGTAAACACCATATCTATATTTTTCTTGCTGTCGTCAAAATAATCAACCTTTTTGATCTTTAAATAATTTCCAAACCAATAATTTCAAGCTTGTTAGTATGTACTTCCATCATGAAATGTATGCTTACAGAATGATTTGTCATTTCAACAGCCCAAAAGGAATTGATGTTCTATTTGCAGATATGGAGGTGGATCGAACTGATGTTAGAATCTTAATGCTAACGTGGTAAGTTCCATTTGGTTGCCTAGATGTCATGCTTCAAAAACTTTATTAAGCTTTAATCTTAAATAGATGGCTATGTATTGCAGGAAAATGAGAGCTGAAAAGCAGGATACTTTTACCCTTTGAGAGAATTTTAGTTTTATACTTTTTAGCCTTCTAGTTAAGTATTATTGAATGAAAGGCTTGCGCTTCCTTCCATAGTCAGATCTTGATCCAATGTGAAGTTTCCATATTTACAGAAATTTGTTCTGGCGTGTATATGTGTCCTAGAATTTGATCATATGAAGAAATTCTTTGACTACAGATAACTCCCAAATTTTGATATTGCTACAGATGCTGCTGCAACTTTTAAGGTTAGTGTGATTGACAAAGCTATTTGGGGACTTATGAACCAACCAGTTCACAGTAGTTAATTGAGTGATATACTTCTAATGGCCTTAGTACCCAACTGATGCTGTTGTTTCATTTTGTTGCAGGAACTCTTAACAAGACATAAATCAACTGTAACTGAGTTCCTTTCTAAAAATTATGACTGGGTAAGTTTTCTGAACACTTGTTTATCATGGATATTTATGGGGGCATGTAACTGTAACCCTAAGGCATTTCATGGTCATTTATATGTACTAAATTACCATGCTGCAACCAATTGCAGCAAATCTTGTTGGTTGTCATGAGGCAACTTGAGTTAATGTACTTTTGTTACCATTATTGGTTAAAGATTCGCAAGAAAACAATAGCTACTATTTCCTGACTTTATGCCACTTCAGTTTTTTGTAGAATATAATTCGAAGCTGCTAGAATCAACTAATTACATTACTAGACGGCAAGTTGTTAAGGTATAACATGTATATATATGGTATTATCTCTTGTAACCGTTCCCCTAGACTTGTGGGGTTAACAAATGTATTTATGAATTTGCCATTGAGATTTTGATACTGTTAAGCTACATGTGATTCTTTAAATGTTACAGCTGTTGGGAGATATATTATTGGATCGGTCTAATTCAGTTGTGATGACCCGATACGTAAGCTCAAGGGATAACTTGAGGATTCTCATGAATCTTCTGAGAGTACAGTTCTTTCCTGATGCATTCTTTCCTGTTTTTTTTCCCCCCCTCCCTTTCTCTGTTTATGCACGCCAAAGATTTTGTTCCTTCGTAGTTAGATTGGAATTCTCAACTGAAGTTTTTGCTGATTTGCAACTTCTTTTTTTTTTCAATTTATAAAACAGTCTTTGGTTCCCTATCCTATGTTTTGTCTATAATGTTTATTTAATTGTTTGATTCATAGGATGTCTTTATAGTTAGTGGTGTCTTTTATCATAAGGTTTACGTTGTCACCTGTTAGGTTAGTAATAACTTAAATCTGTTGAACTACTAAATCTGGTGCCAAAAACCTGAAGTTTGGTTTACTTCATCAATGCAGGAAACAAGCAAAAGCATCCAGATAGAAGCATTTCATGTTTTCAAGGTACCCTTTTCATGCATGCTCACTTTGACTTGATCTACTGTAGTTGTTTTCTATTGTGCATTCGTTCTCTGTACTTATGCTTCCCTTTTCCTACAGCTCTTTGCTGCTAATCAAAATAAACCTCCGGACATTGTGAGCATACTTGTTGCAAATAGAAGCAAGCTTCTCCGGTTATTTGCTGATTTCAAAACCGAGAAAGGTACTTGAGAAATATTCACTTGTATAAATCAAATTGCTAGTTTTTCTTTTCGAGTTTTACAGTACAGGTCATGTTGACATTTGTTTTACATGGTTATGTGCAGAGGATGAACAATTTGAAGCAGATAAAGCTCAAGTTGTGAAAGAAATAGCTGCTCTTGAACCTAGAGACGGCCCGTGATTCATGTTGGTGATCTGTTGTAATCAGTGAATCGCATGGTTGACATAACACAATCCTGGTAAAATTTATATTCAACGAAGCAAATTATCTTCTTCCCCTTTCACTATTTTGGTCTTTGTTCTTCAAGTACATGAATAAAGGTAGATGAATTCGTGCATTGTTTGGTCACTCCGTTATCTTTTGAGTGATTGACCAAGCCCTTGTAAAAACATGTCCATACTCTTCCTATGAATTTCCCTTTGCCTCTATTGGGTATATCTTATGTTCTCATATATTATATCCTCAACTTGTAGAGATTATTGGGTATTTAATTTGTCCTAAGTAGGCTTGGCAATAGACCCTTTAACCCAGAGCCCAAAGCCCAAAGCCCAAAGCTTACAATTATGATTAAGTCTAATTATTTCTTAATCAATAATTTAAAATAATATTATTTTACTCAAAATGATATCAATTTATTTAACATATTCAGTTTAAGTCTAAAGTTGAAAAATTAAAAAAAATCAAATTTAATATAAATTTTGGTCAACTTATATCAAATTTGTTGAAATGAAGTTGGAGTAAGTTAGATTGAGCAAACTTTGTAATCACTAATCTCAAAAAAAGCAATACCGACGAAGACGCAGAAGATAAAGTCAACGCAGAGGAGAGAATGTTCTGAGAAAAAAACGTTTTAAAATAGAAGAAAACCTGTTTTAAGAAATTACAAAAACGTTATTTTTGCGTTTTAGTTAAATAGTTGCTAGTTTTTTATTTTTAAAAACGAAATATACAAACGTATTTAATTAAAGACGATTTAAGGGTCGTTTTAAATTTATAAAAATAACAACAAATTTTTTTTAAGAAATTAAAACAAACAACTCTTTAGCAAACACTTAAAATAAACAATTTTTTTTTTGTTTTTGGATGATAATAATAATTATTATTAAATACACTTTTTTCATTATGGAGTTAGTCTCATTTGGATGGTTCAAGCTCAATCCCCTCCTTCCTATGGCAGACAAAATTAGAGAAGACGCATCTTGGGAAGCTTCATAACAACGTACCAAATCGTCTCCAGGAAATAGGTACACTTTTGTCCTGGTGCTTAAAGACAAGACAGTTTGTTGCAGAGCATATACACTGGCATATTCCCGTTCACTTATTTCGAATGATTAAAATATTAAAATTAAATTAGTACAGTTAATTTATCTGTTAAAAATTTAAACTATTTTATTTTTAATTTTATTTTTAAAAATTTTGATGTAATTTGTGTTAATTATTTTTATCATTAAGTATTGACCAATTTGTCTATTAATCAGTTAATTTTTATAAATCAATTAATTTTTAAAACTAAAATAGATAAACAAATTTTTATTTAATAGTTTTGTTTTCAATTAAACTTTAATTTTTTTAATAATAAAAACAAGTCCTCTAATAATATTGTAAAATATATATTTTATTTAATCTTTAATTAATTTTATAACTCGGATTAATTAAATAATTAAAGTAATTTAGCATTAATAGAATTTAAATTTAAAATCTCATTAAAAATAATGTTTATTATTCTTTTAAAAGGCAATAATTATATTTATTGATGCAATATTAAAATTTTTTCATTGATCATTAATTTTTTTATGTTAAGTCTTTCCTTTAAAAAGTTGCCAATTTGAATATTTTTTATACAACTTTTAATAATTTTGTGTATTATACATTTTATTTTATTTGTCATTTTTATTTACAAGTTATTATGTTATCAATAAAAACAAAACGAACTCTCCGTTCGTTTGGGTTCTTCACGTTCTGCAACTTGAGCAACTTCACTGAACCATTTATAAACTGAAGCCTTTCGTTGTCACTCACTCATAATCCAAGTTTCATTTATCTTCTTCACTTTCTTCTTCGCTTGTTCGAGTATTATTGATAATGGAAGAGACGGGTATGATCCCATTAGTCTCACTTGCTCCTTATTATTTTTTCACTTTGTATTTTCATTTCGATATCTGGGATTCTGGTTCTGTGTGGATTGGGTTTTGATTTCCTTGTTGGGTTCTCTTCAGATTCACTTTTAGAGTTCCTTGAAACCGCTATAGATGCAGCCAAGGGAGCCGGAGAGGTGAAAAAGATTTCTTTTTCATCATTCCCTTTGGCTTGCTTGATTTTCTTTTTTGAGCTTATTGTTTATTCTTTGTTCTTTGTTCCTTTTCTTTTGACTCACAGATAATCCGTAAAGGGTTTTACCAGACTAAACATGTGGAGCATAAAGGACAGGTATTTCTTTTTGTCTTTATATTTTCCTTTTGCTTCCTACTATATAATAGTCAGAACTCAGAAATTCCATTGGTATTTGCACACACTTGCATCAATGTCAAGGTAGTAAATTAGTATATGTATTAATGCTTTTCTTTTTTGTGATTGTTAGGTGGATTTAGTTACAGAAACTGATAAGGCTTGTGAAGATCTAGTTTTCAATTTTCTCAAGGAACGTCATCCAACACATAAGGTTGAGTCTTCTAATATGAATTCCTTTCTTCTGTATGTAGACCGATCGTTGCTCATTGTTGAGTTTGCTGCACCCGAGTGTTCGTGGATTCTCTTATTATTCTCTTGTTTATGATTAACTTTTGTTTCAGTTCATTGGGGAAGAAACTACTGCTGCCTATGGTGCCACTGAGCTGACTGATGAACCAACATGGATCGTTGATCCTCTTGATGGGACTACCAACTTCGTTCATGGGTACATGGCAGCATGCGGTTGTTTGAAGTTGTCTTGCAGTTTACATCTCCATCTTAATTGTAATTCAGCTAACATATTTGGTTGTAGGTTCCCATTTGTATGCATCTCTATTGGCCTGACAATTGGCAAGATTCCCAAAGTAGGTGTTGTTTACAACCCAATAATGGACGAGGTGAGGAGTTTTATACTTCAATATGTAAAGCAGAATGTTCTGTTTCCTTCCTAAGAGTAAAAAAAAAAACACGTATCCAGTTTATTATGCTTGCCCTTTTTTCAATGGCAAAAATGTTTACCTCTGCACAATTTATATGCTTCACTGCATGCGTGATGTTCTGCTGTTTTCTTTCAACTCCTTGCTTTTTAAACATTATTGTCATCAGGGAGCAATTATTCAGATAAACTTGCTGCCGATTATCATACATTACTTTCCTGTAATTTAGAGATGAATATTGATCTTGTTGATTTAATAGTACCGTGTAATGAATGCTTCAATTTGTTAGGATGTTAAATTATGTTGAATATTAAAGTGCTTTACAGAGAGACGTATTAAGATTCACATGCATCACTAATTCAATAATTTAATGTAGCTTTTTACTAGCATCCATGGAAAAGGTGCTTTTTTGAATGGTAATCCAATAAAAGGTAAGCCAATTAGTTTACTGTTGTTGCCCCCTACTGGTGATGCAATTGTTGTGCATTCTCTCCATAAAACTTAAGCATTTGCTTTCTCATTGTATGATTACAGTATCATCCCAAACTGAGCTTCTGAAGTCTCTTCTTGCAACGGAGGTATGCATTTTAGCTTCATTTACTTGCTCATTCTTGCAGTGATTGCAGATTTTGGAGTAATGTGTCTGTATGGGAGTTCTGTTGACAAGACCAAAGTGATGTGAGATATAATAAATTACTGAAGGAATCTTCTATGGTAACTAAATGATTAGTTGCTTATAATCTTAAGATGAAGCCTAGATGAAGTTTTAGTAGTAACAGCACTGACCATGATAAATGCAACTTTCTTCTAATGCAAAGTTTTCTATGATACTAAGTTGCTGATTATAGCCTACTAATCCTACTCTCTGGTGTTTTTCTTTACCTCAATAAAATATTCGATCCTGCTTCTTCTATCTTGTGTCATATATTTTAGATCTGTCATCTAATTCTCAAACACTCTCTTATGATTCCATCACTCTATTATCTGTTTTTTTTGGGGAAAATCACTCTATTATCTGTTAGTTTCATCTAAGCTGAAAACATCTCATTGGGCAGAAATGGTCAAGAAATTCATTCTCTTGCTCTAAGACCTCAAATTGGAGCTGTTATTTTACCTTAATTAGAAACTAATCACCTGGGGAGGGACAACTGTTGGCAAGAATTTGCTGGTCTCATCAACCTCTTGGTTGGGATTGATGTACATACTGACACCAGTGAGCACTTGGACATAAGGTTTAAGATTAAGTTGGTTTTTCTTATTGGCACTTAGGCATACGGACTAGGTCGTTCTCCTAAATCCAAATTCTAATTTATCTTCGTACATCTGATGCTCTCACGTTTTGTCTTTGTTATGGTTAACAAAGCATTCAGTCAATTAATTTAGCTGCACAACTATAGCACCTGCATTTGAGAAATGCACATGTTCTTTCTATGTACATATCGAGTTTGATATGTTGCATAATTGACATATTTTTTCAGTATTGCGACTAGGATTTTTTTTCTGTTAATTCTGTTTCTTTTTGCTCCTTCACCTTAAAATTCATATGGAGTCCTTCATGCTTTACGTAGAATCTATCACCCTCATTTTGTCCTTCATACAATAATGATGAGAACCTGTTTAATCAATATCCTACGAAGTGCAGGTTGGAACAAAACGTGATAAGCCAACTGTGGATGCTACTACAAATCGAATTAACTCTTTGCTTTTTAAGGTGAAACCAAAACATCCCAGTTAATTTTATCTGCTTGTGAAAATGCATTGGCAATCTGCTAATTTCATATCAATTGCTGTTCTCAGGTGAGATCCCTCAGGATGAGTGGCTCTTGTGCATTGAATCTTTGTGGAATTGCATCAGGGAGGCTTGATTTATTTTATGAAACTGGATATGGGGGCCCATGGTATGTTTTAACAATTTATTTCACAAAAACTGATGTGGCAAGTTGTGATGTTATTGATGTGACTAACATATTAATGGTCGATCATTTCCATGATCAGGGATGTAGCTGCTGGTGCTCTGATTGTCACAGAAGCTGGAGGACTTGTTTATGATCCGTAAGTAGCAAACTTTATTATATACAAAAGTGTGATGTTAGGGAAGGCTACAATCAGTCCACACCAATAACCTAGAATTACTTGTGTCATTTGATATGCAACTTGAATTGGCTCTTCCTTTGAAGTTGAAAGATTTACGCTTTTGTTGATCATGAGAATACTATAATATTTTGACATGACATTACTTGCATGGATTTTCTTAGCTATTGAAAAATTAAGATTTGGTGTTGGATGGTTTCGATCAGATCTGGTAAAGATTTTGACATCACATCCCAAAGAGTTGCAGCTTCAAACCCACAATTGAAGGATGCATTTATCGAGGCTTTGCAGCAGGCAGAATGAAGCAAGTAGGATTCCATGAAATTACGAACAAATACATATTTGTTAAAGATGACAGTTCTTCCTGGTCATTCTGGGCACTAATTCTGCGCTTATTTGTTACTTGTTGACTGTTACAAGAAATGAAGATAATTATATTTTTGGTTCATTCTTCAATTGTTTTTCTGCGCCAAACTTATGTGAAACAGTTCAGTGTAAATCGGGATCGAACATAGAAGTTGTCAAGCAAACAATGAAAAAACATGGGACTAAACGTATCTGAACAAGAAACAGATATATAGAGTATGATAAGAGTTGGAAGATATCCATGTTTAGATACAACCTCCTATAGCTAGCCACACTGTAAAAGAATCACATCAAAATCCTGGCCTCCATTAGGCAAATACTGCAGAAAGTTGCATACAATACAAGAGAAGGAAAGAGCACTGAGAAAGGGAGGAGCCGTGTCAAATACAGGCCATCATCTACACCTCTGGCTCTGGATTATGACCATTTGATCCATTAGTGTTAGGAGGCATCTTTGTTTCACCTTCCGATCTTTTCCTCTTGAGCACAATGTACCAGGTATACCCTTCCAACCACAGAGCGTTGAGAGCCAAGGCGGCGATGACTCCGATGTAGGCATACTTCCATTTCTTTTCTGGTTGTAGAATGTCGATTCCTTTGAATACGTTGATAATGCTGAGGATGATGACCATGTATCCAACGGATTGGTGGTATAAGTTCCAGTAGAATCTGTACTTGTGATCAGGTTTTGGCCTCAGAAGTAAAGCAAACACCTGGATTGAAGGAAAAGCAAGCGATATCTGTTTAGTAAACCCAACACAACTTAGAATAGGAACAGTATCGCAAAAATCAGGAATTTGTGATATACCTGAAGTGTTCCAAGGGCGAATAGGATGATCCCAATTGTTCTGTGAGCACTATATGCAACACCAGCAGATTCACTTCCCAGTTTGATACCCGTGGCCCATCCAGCGACCCCGACAATATAGGCTGTGGACTGGCAACTCACATGAAGGTAAAACCATGCAGGATTTGCAGATTTGAACACCTTCAAGTATCTTGCTATTAGAGCACCAAGTGGCATCATAATACCCCAGCTCACCGCATTTAGAATCCCGTGAACCTGAGAATATTTTATCAGATGATCATTAGAAATTAGAAAAAGCAAAGCAGAGATCACCAATAAATCATAAAAACATTGATAGCAAGTACTTACATTCTTCTTCCTAAGCTTGCCTTTACCGACGGGGTTAGTTCGAACCTCGCCTGAGAGAAAGTTGACGGTCCCCACGGATTGCATATTAGCCCCACTCATAGCATGCATCTGAGGAGTACCACCGGAAACCAAACCATTCTGCCAAACATGGGTCACATTACTAGCACCGCCAATGCTTGAAAGTCCCAGAGTAGCAAATATGGTAATCTCGTTATCAGCATAAGTAGCCGATAAATTCGAGACATCAAAACTAAGTTTCCCTTCTGACATCTGAGTCTGATAGTTGTCGATAGACGACGTATAAGCCTTCATGGTCCCATCAGGTTGCTGGTATGCAATAAGTGCTTGTGATCCCACCATGCCGGTTGCGTTAGGATTTATAGCCCATGCAACCCAGTTAGAGGAAGAGACTCCTGTGTGCCTGTAGGCTATCTGCAGAGTGCTTGATGAAGAGTTGTAACTCCAATGAAGAAACGAGTTTAGATAAGGAAGATCATTGCATGCGCTGAAGACCTGGTTGCTTCTGAAGGTATAGGTAGAACAATTCTGAGCAGAAGATGAGAGTGTCAAACGGAAGAGAACTGAGAGAGTTAACACAACTTTCAGTGTTGAAGCCATGGATGAATATGACCCAAGAATGCAAAACTAGAGGAAAGAAAGGTTACAGGGAAAGCGAGTAATGGCATGGACATATTTATACAGATAGGTTCGATAATCCCACTCCTAATCGGTTATCAATTCCTAATTAATATTAATTACCGATTCCTAGTAACCAAATAATTGCTAATTAATAATGAATTCCTAATTAACAAGGCATTCCTAACTCACAATGAATTACCTATTTAATTATAAATACCATATTAAATAAATAATTTTAATTATTAGATCTTATTATAAAACATTTAAAATTTTAAATTTTGCATAAAAATATTAATTTTAAGTAACAAAGTGACTCTTGCCGAATTTAGATATTACAGTAAATATTAAATTCTCAAATTAGATTTTAAGTTATTTAAAATTCAATCAAATTATAATTAACTAATGCCATTTTAATATAATTAATTAAAAATATCACTTTAATTAGTATATTAAAGAACTTATTAATTAAAATGATTTATGCCAAAAAATAAAATTATTTTAGTTAAATAGTTTTCAATATAATTTAGTCCAAAATCTGACTCAGAATGAAATAGGTTTGTTAAATCCTTGCCGCAAACTGATCTTTGGTAGGGACCACCCACACGAACTTCGTTGACGTTAAGTTACAACGTTTTTTCCCCCACAAGACGCTGTCGTTTCTTCCTTGTCCTTATTCTCCTCCTCCTTCGATGGAATGTTGGGAAGTCGGATTCCTCTGTATCCTTTTCCGACACGGACAGTAATTGATATTTTGTACTCTTAATTAGAAACCTTAAAATAAACTAATCGGGATTAATTATATTAAAATCCCGGTTGGATTAAGAGTCCTTATCAGATGGGTATTTAATACCCAAAACATGAAAAGAGATTAGTATGATAAACATATCTCATAATCAATAACTTAAGGAAAAGAAATCGTAAATCCTAAACTAATACCATCAATCAAAATTCTAATATTTACGTGTCTTTGTTTTAATAATTCCTAAAATATTAATATTATGACTGTTTAAAATTAACGTATAAAATTTTAATAATAATTTTAATTAATTAACTAATTAATTAATAAATTAATCAGTTTTTAGCGTTAATAGTAAAATTAAGCGGTTTAAAGTTTTTAAAATATTTTATTTAATAAATTTATTAAATAAATCTTGTTTTTTAAATTGAGTATAAATTATTATAAAAATTTTAATTTTAAATTTGGTATATTTATTTATGTTGGGCTCATGTTTATAGAAATGTTCCCAGTCTAATTTTGGGCAAGCCCAATTAGATCCCGATAACTACAATGTTCTGGTCATGGGAATGGGTTCACTTTAGGCCAAGTTGGGCCTACGGTTCACATACCTTAAATGAAAGTTCATAATAAATTTTCTTAATATCTTTTTGTTTTTAAAAACAGGCAAACTCACAGGTGCTATCTTTTAAGTGTGTATTGGGTAAATTTTCATATTGACACAATAGCCTGTAAATTACACTAATTAGGTACGTCATATTAGGCAAGTCTTGTATGACAAGTTCGATCCTCGTACCTCCTACTTCACTAATTCGACCATCTTTGAGGGACTCCCTTATAAGTATTTATCAAATAAAATTATTAAAGCATGAAAAATTTACAAATTTGTTTGAAAAAACTACTTTACAATTTAAATAATCACTAGACTTCAAATCTTTATTTTTATTTTTATTTTGTTATTTTAATATGCACATTTTTTTTTCTATACAGATTATTAAAAACTATTTTTATTGATTAAAAATAAAATTACATATTATTAAATTTCTCAATATCTGAGTAAGTTTTGGATGAATTTTTTTTATTAATCAAAAAATAACAATACAAATTACGTAATTATTCTAAAAAAAAGCTAATCCTAGTTATAGTTTGAAGGAGAAAGAGTGGGATGAATTATTGCTGTTGTCGACGTCGAAGAGAAAGCTGTAACTTTTCTCGTTTATCCCATGAGAAAAAGTAAAAGTTGAAGCTGGAAAATGCAGCCACAGGGTTCGGTGCCAAATGTCGATCTTAAAAATGCTCAACAGAAAGTGACGTGTTGTTCAATGTTCGCCACTAACTAATGCTATTACGTGGCTTCTCTGTTCCGAAGCTTATAGGGTGGTGCTCAGTGTAGTCAGCAAAATTTTGGGCTGTCTATACCGGTTTATCTTTCACTTGAAGGTTAGGCTACCGCCGGATTGAGTTGGAGGTAGATTCGATAGGGGTGCACCAGCTTCTGTCCTCTGTGCCCGCCCACTCCCAGTCGGGTAACCCTCTAGTTATGAATATTCGGGAACTCCTCAACAGAAACTGGTCTGTTGTTCATTGACATATATACAGAGAGACTAACAGATGCGCGGACTGGCTAACTGACTCGACCCACCAGCACGAAATCGACATCACGTATTTTGATGTACCACCCTTAAGATGCCATAGCCTTCTTATAGAGGATTTATCGGGCTCAGCCTCACTAGTCTTACTTAAATTTCAGTGTTTTCTTTCCCCATTTATGAAAAAAAAAAAAGCGTTAGCCTATCCTATCACCGCTCTGGAATCTCTCTACTCCTACTAAAGTTACCAGAAACTTCAATACTACTATTCTTCTGCCATTGGGTCA
>JANITW010000003.1:5914340-5926814 GCA_027564335.1 Erythroxylum williamsii
TAAAATTTTAAATATCACCTTATCTAAAACTTTTAGACAAAAAAAATTAAGCTTGTTTGGATAGACTTATATCAGTAGAGTTTTTGTCAGTAGAGCTGTCAATTAAAAAGTAACTTTTTTTAAAAAACTTTATACAATAGACTGTTTGGCAACATAAAAATAAATTTTTTTTATTAATTTTAACTATATTTTATTTTGTAATAAAAATTATTTATGCATATACATATTATTAAAAGTATATTAAACAATATGCAAAACACAATATATTAATTATTATATAATTTTAAACCATAAGAAACATAAATGAAAATATATCTAACCAAATCTTTTATATGGATTATAACATGAGTAAAACTAATATAAAAAATAAATACTATAATATATTTTAAAAAACTAAATAATATTATATAAATCTTAAAATAAATGTGAAGATGAGCTTGTGAATATTGTGAAAATTATGTGTAAAACATAAGGACAAAATGAACTAAAAATAGAGTAATTAATTAATTTGAAAAATCAATCTAAAAAATGTTTTTTTTAAGCTCTAAATTTGAACTTTTAAAAAATTTCAAATTTTGACAGCTAAAAAAGCTATATATACTAAAAGAGTGATTTCTATTTTATAGTCAAATAATTATTTTTCTTTAAAAAAAAATTTGTAGTGAAAAAATGCTTATTTGTTCTTGTTTTAAAAGGTTGAATTCCCAACCCAAGGGCCCCCAGTCTCAGGCCCGACCGCCGCTGGAGGATTGAATCACGGTATAATCTTGGTCAACCCCCTAATAGAGCGGTCCACTACCTCCCATTATTAGGAGTCGAACCTAAGATCTTATTCTAATTGACTATATTAGTTGGCCAACCAAACTACCCGAGCGGGTGCTAAATAAACATATCCTTTTGAGATTATTGCAAACAAATATTTAATATTTTAAAATCCTTTTCAAACCAAAACACATGTGACATAGTAATCGATGATAACATGAAGTGGCGGCAACAAGCATAGGTGCTTTAGTTACACATCATTAGTCTCCAAAATCATCACGAGGATGTCGAAAAACAGTACATTAAAGTTATAAAAGTGGCGAAATCAAAAGAGCGAAGTGATAAACTTATTTTCATCCACACTTTTTTTTTTTTTTTGAGATACTAAAAAGAGCTTCGTTTACTTTGCACTAATTCTAAGCAAAGTGGTTTAACAAATGGTCAAAAACGCGTAGAGACACTGAACTGTTATTGATAAATTGAAGAAATCCTAAAATCTTATGAAAGCGACAGAATTAACACATCCTAATGTCTTGGATTTGAGTATAAGCAAATCCTAACTTCGTAGGATACGAAGATTTAGCACCGATAGACTGGTAGTTAGTCAAATTAGGCACGTGGCCTATAATTTATTGCTAGAAATTAATCAATTATAGATGACTAGCCATTAGAAATTCAACCAATTTCATCAATTAAATAGTAAAAAATTACCAAATTAAAAAATTAAATCCTCAATTTTTGTAAATTAATAATTTTTTATAAATTAAAATAAATAAATAAATATTTATTTAATATTATTTTATTCAATTAAATTTTAAATTCTTTGATACATATGAACAATCTTTTTCAATTATATTTCTAAATTTTGATTTTATTAAAATTTTAATCAATTTTATCACGATATAAGTCGATTAAATCTTTTACCCCGTAAATATTTTTGCCTCATTTGGTAGACATCTAATAAGCTATTTTTTTAGTTGATTAGTTGTCTTCAGCTATTTGACAGTTCAAACATTTACGAAAGTTGTTTGGAGAGTAACAGATTTAATAACCGATTTAAGATAAACAGTTAAACACGGTGTTTGTTCTTATAATTGTTTTATGCAGTTATATGTTATGAATAAAATGTTGGCCTTAAATGAAAATTGAAATAGAAAGAGTTGCATAAAATTTTAATAGATTATAAAATAGTATAGATGAGCATGACATCTCTAAAATTTAGAATATTCAACGAAATACTAAGATATATAATATTCATATCCTTATAATTTTTTAAAATCACATCTTCAAAAATCATTTTACACATAAACCATTAATACTAAACAATTAATTTTACCAAACATCTCTAGCAGGCAGTTAATGTAATTCGATAGTAAAAAACAGAGCCTTTGTCTAATTGGTTTATCTTCCAATCTGAATTATAAAAGGTTGCATCAAACTAACACTAATTTTCAAAAGAAGTGATTCATGAGTAATGGAAATATTAGACATCAATTAAAAATATTAAGTTATTTTTATAAGTATAATAACATAAGAAACATTTTTTTTGTCCTAACTATAATTTACAATACTTTTGGTCGAATACTCAATACGGATTATCTTAGTTAAATTAGATGCGTCATCTGAATAGGTGAGACCGTTGAACGTACTTTGCACCCAACCCTCTGTTTAGGTCTAACCCTATCAAAAGCAATCTTTCCAAATTAGAATAGGAGCTGCGGTTGGGGCTGGGTGCCGAACAACTCAGCATGTTTCCAACGAAAAGAACAATGGAACCAATAATTAATAATTATAAAGTATCATATTTCTATATTTATAAAAATTATAAAATCGGACTTTACTTGTACGTATTCGCATTAGGCAGCCAACCTAGGACTTCGTCTCCGTTCATTGGTTGTATCGGGAAGAATGGTCACTTTCAATAATTGGGAATAATGTGTTTCAGTGTACATGCACAAGGAAATGAATGTATAAAAAATGTCCAATTTGTTTAGGAAATAAGTTGAAGAACGTGATAATTAATTTATGAATACGACCTAATCGTTATGGATAACTGTTGTTTAACTTTAATTTTTAATTTGGTTAAGCTAATCTGGCACATTCGTATCTCGTGAAATTATAGAAAAATTATTAAAAAAAAGGATTAATTATAAAAAAATTCAAAATTTGCTCATTTTTATAATTGTAACCCAAATTTTAAAAAGTGATATTAAATATTCAAAATTTTTAATTATAGTTTGAAATTCAAAAAATGACAATAAAAATATTCACATTTTTTATTTTTTCAATACTAGCCCGACATTATAAAATCTAACTATTAACATAACAATTAAATATTAATGAAACAATGTCATTGTTAAAATTGAAATTTTTAAATCAATTTATGCTATCTTAGCTTTTCGTTAGTTGTTTGTTCTTTCGACATCTTCAGCCTTTTATTTTCTGTTTATTCTTTCGACATTTCAAATCACTCTTGTATTGTAGTATATTGCATCAGCAAATTCTTCGTTTTCAACTACATAATTTAAAAATTGAAGGATAAGTGTATCAAAATAATAAATTGAAAATGAAGAGAAAATTGAAATCAAAGTATGATGTCGTTGAGGTTACGTAATTTAATTTAGATGAGCAAATTTAATCGAAATAATAACGTCGAGTCAAAATTTAAGAAAAGTAAAATTTGAACATTTAATATTACCTTTTTTAAGTTTAGGTTATAATTTAAAAATAATAAAGATTGAATTTTTTTTAAAAAAAATTCAAGCGATAATTATAAATTTGAGAAAGAAAAATTTTTAATTAAAAAAACCTGTACTACTGGAGCAAGACATGTCTGTCTGCACCGCACGTGTGGTTGGTGTGGCTAGCAAGGCTAAGCTTACCTGTATACATAGTTACGTACATTTGGCTTTATTTTAATTAGTTTATAGTATTTGATATTTTCCTCTCTATTATTTTATTTAGGCAAAAGTTGATCCTCGCTCAAAACTGCTACGCAAAACGACAAGTCGCCACTGGATCTCGAGATATGTTCAAACTGTTTGGCGAGGCCCCACCAATCAGAACCCATAAATTTCGTAATCAACGTTTGTTCTTTATCATACGGCGATTCCTTTGCCGCGTGTCGCATTCATTTAACAACTATACAGCTGTATCATCAGCTACAGGCTCTTGTCGTAAGTGTCAAAACTTCCCCGAGCTTCCGAGGGGCAATTTCGTAATCATACGTTAACTATTGGAGTGCAGTGAGGCACACGGGCGATTACCGACACACGAGTGTCAAGAGTCACATCAGAGATCGCCCCCCACCGTAGGATTCCAGATTAATGCGTGGGCCCCCACTGCACAGAACCTGATGAGTGCCCCGTCGCTGTGACTGTGACTTCTTAACCTTCCTCCGTTCGTGACTTTATCTTTTCCCAAGATACCAAGGCCACTAGACACAGCAAAGCAAAACCAATCTTCTTTATAAATTTTCACCTCCACTGCTGACCACTCTCTTCTCACTTACTCCTCTTACGATGAGACTGTATTAACTAAAGCAGACCAAGAGAGAGGAAGACAAAAAGAAGACTAGCGTTTTGATTCAGTTCTTCAAAAATGGTGTCTTTGGAAGATTCTCATTCACATTCCACTTCAAATCGCTTCCCTCTGGTCGGAAACCGTAGCTTCTACAGCCCCAGCTGCGTCACCAAGTCGCCGCGCAGCATTGGGCGTTCGATGAGGACGATACGCTCAAATCTCTACCAAAACGACGACGTTAGCTTCAACTCGTTTACTTCAGCTCCCGACAACTCGACAACCTTCGTGTCGGAGAATCTCACCGACTCAGTCGTCGACATGCGACTCGGCGAACTCGCCTCACGAACCAACAACAGCAAAAACGACAATAACTCAAGTAGCTGCTACAAGTCGGGCAAATCGTCTTTTGCTGAGGAAGAGTTTCTCGATATTTCGCAAGCGTTCAGCGATTTCTCTGTGTGTAGCAGCGATATCTCAGGAGAGCTCCGACGTCTCGCGAGTTTGCCGTATCCGGAGAAAGCGAATGATGGTGAATCGGACGGAAAAACTGAAGTGGAGCCGTGCCTGGGGTTTCTTCAGCGGGAGAACTTCTCGACGGAGATTATCGAGAGTATCTCGCCGGAGGATCTTCAGCCGACGGTGAAGATCTGTATCGACGGGCTGCAGTCGCCGTCGATGGCTATTAAGAGATCAGCCGCCGCGAAGCTCCGGTTGCTCGCGAAGAACCGGTCGGATAACCGCGCACTGATTGGAGAATCCGGCGCAATTCCGGCACTAATCCCGCTTCTCCGATGCAGCGACCCATGGGCGCAAGAGCACGCGGTGACAGCGATGTTGAATTTGTCACTACATGAAGGGAACAAAGAGCTAATAACCAACGCCGGCGCTGTAAAGCCTCTGGTGTACGTGTTGAAGACAGGGACAGAGACTTCGAAGCAAAACGCGGCATGTGCGTTGCTTAGTTTGGCTTTAGTTGAAGAGAACAAGACATCAATAGGGGCTTGTGGCGCAATTCCTCTTCTTGTTTCGCTGTTGATTAGTGGGTCGAACAGAGGGCAAAAAGATGCATTGACGACCCTTTACAAGCTTTGCTCTATAAGGCCCAACAAGGAGAGGGCAGTGAGTGCAGGAGCTGTGAAGCCGCTGGTGGGGATGGTGGCAGAGCAAGGGATGGGGATGGCGGAGAAGGCAATGGTGGTGTTGAGTAGTCTCGCGGCGATCGAGGAAGGAAGAGCGGCAATTGTCGAAGAAGGGGGGATAGCTGCTTTCGTCGAAGCTATTGAAGATGGTTCTGTGAAGGGGAAGGAGTTTGCAGTGCTTACATTGTTGCAATTGTGTGCTGATAATGTGAGGAATCGAGGGTTGCTTGTGAGGGAAGGTGGGATTCCTCCGCTTGTTGCTCTTTCGCAGACTGGTAGTGTTCGTGCTAAGCATAAGGTGGGTTAAAGATCGGAACTTGGAATTCGTAACAACCTATTTAGTTGACTGATCGATTCTTGGATTGGTTTGGTTTATTAACTCTTTCTAGTGTTTGCTTGATTCTTGGTTGGTTGCAGGCTGAGAGGCTTCTTGGCTACTTGAGAGAACCAAGGCAAGAGGCTTCATCTTCTAGTCCTTAAGCAATTAATGGTGATCTTTTCGATATATTGTTTTGTTTAAAGGTAATAATAACTAATTAGAGTGAGTGAAAGTATTTGGTTGAGCTCGTATATAGGTGAGTGTGTGCTAATGGTTTGTACAGTGTGGAGGAATGAGTAAGATTAGGGAAGATGGTGATAAAAAGAGGCTGACTTATCAGATTGTATGGTGTTAATTAGGTTTATGGGGTTTGTTATTGTCATGATTTTCTGAAGAGGAACACATGCTTCGGCCTTACGGTTGTGGGTTTTTGGGTGGTAGAGATGGAATTTGGGTATGTTTCCGTTTGTATTGTTTGGACGGCCCAAACTCTTCCTACTGCTTGTGTTCTTCAGACTATTGACAGACGCATAGGATTTGCCATTGCTTGTAGCATATTTTTTCCCAGCTTCTTGTACCTTGGGTCACTTTTATGGATTCCAAGTCTATTGCTTCTTACCCCTCTGAAGGTTTTTAGTCTTTGATGAACTTGATTCTGATCCTAGCATGTATGTTCGTGGGTGATCCTGTTTCTACTTCTCATTTGATGTTTAGGAAATATGATTTGATAGTGAAAGGTTGAAACTTTGTAGTACTGTAGTCATGAAATTGATGTCTTTGACTATATCTTCAACCATATATTTCCTATTCTGCATGTCTTCATATCCTTGTCTAGCCAGAGATAAGCAGCAAATCTCTTAACAGATTTGGTTCCATGTTGATCCTGTACAATTCGATCCTAGGATAAAAGTTGAACTTTCTTTGTGTAACTAGCGACAATTTAAATTGAGTTTTAAACCGAAGGTGTTCTGTTTCGATGGCTACAAATGCACATGATGAACACAACAAATTGGTAGGCCCTTTGTATTTGATTGTTTTCGGTGTAAAGTCGCTTCATTGCTGTGTTCTAGCTGCCAACCATACCCACTTGTCTTCTTTACTTTGCTTGGTTTTACTCTCACTCTCGCTTTCTCGCTCTCACCCACCCAAGACCCATCAATCCATTTCACTTCAATCCATTTCAGCCCCACAGGGCTTTTGCCTCAGTTTCTGTACGGAGCATGCGAGACTTTACACTGAGCCTTTCCCCTGTTTCATGTTCTGTGTCATCGCACTTGTGTTCTTGACTCAGAGCAACAAATTTGAAGTCTATAAAAAGATGCGCGAGGATTAGAGACTAAGAACTACTGCAATAGAACTACAAAAAACCCAGATTGAGTTCCTAACCAAACTTCTGAAACAACTGATCTTTTTTTTTGGTATGCATTATTCCGAGTCGTTGCAAATAGAAATGACTCAAGTTGCATAATAATGCCCATAGTCACATATCAGGAAACATTAAGTCATTATTCACTTTGGACATATTGAAAACCGGTTATTTAAGAGTCTTCTATGCATCATCAACATCCTTGGATTTGGGTTTACGTTTCCTTAATCCGCATAAGTCTGGCTGGTAGCCAGCTTCCAGCATTTTCTCTACCTCCTCGAACTGCAATCCTTTGGTCTCTGGTACGAACCAATAAATGAAACAGAGGCCTATGCAAGTAAATACTGCGAATAGGAAAAATGTTCCTCCAGCACCAAGAGCCTCTGTGAGACTCAAATAGGATTGGCTCACTATCAGATTCGAACTCCAGTTGCAAACTGCAGCGATCCCTCCACCAATTCCTCTGTATCTTAGAGGGTATATCTCTGAGTTCACAATCCAGGGTATTGTACCAATTCCGGGTGCATATACAATAATGTAGAGTGCCAGGAATACAATGGCAAGAAATCCAAAACTGCTGGGGCAACCGTTCTCAAAGAACACGCGACTATCTGCCTGGCATTGGCCTCTGACAGCTTTGTTTGAAACCAGGCAAGCTCCAGGATTAAGCTGATCAAAAGTAACAAATCAAATCAGTAAAAGGAAAAATGATTCCAAGTTCACAACTTTGAAAATGAGCTGGACAGGAATCGGGAAACTATGCAACTCATCTTACTTCATCCTGCTTATCAGCACAGAATCCACAGTCTGCTTTCAGACACGACATGCAATTCCACTTTGCTGGATTTGGAGCTGTCATGTAATCTGGACATGTCAAGTTCCTGCCAAAATGGGCAGAGTCGATTGCGCTTATCTTAGGAGCATGAGCGCTTGCTTCCATAAAGACAATAGATAAGCCGATGAGGATAATTATGATACCGAACATGGAAATAATCATTAACCTTCTCCTTCCATATCTGTCAACAAAACACATACTAATGATAGTTCCAAGAGCATTCAGGCCAGAAGTAATGAGAGAAAGAGCCAAGGCCACCGATTTTGAAGCGAATCCAGCAAACTGAACAATGGTTGGGGCATAATACATGACAGTGTTGATCCCCACAAACTGCTGTGCAACTTGGACTGTAATTCCTGCATAGAGTCCCCTTCTGACCACAGTATTTGCAAATGCATTTTTCAGTTTGGATATTATGTCATCTCCAATAGCTGCTTCATCTGCCTTTTCTGCTTCAATTGAAGAAGCTAAGGCCGTTAGCTCTACTTCAACCTCTTCATGAGGATAGATTCTTTCCAAGACAGCCCTTGCCTCTTCTGTTCTCCCCTGATAAAAAAAGTAAGGAAGGAATTTTCAAATGCTCAAGATCAGGTGAGTTTATATCAGCAGACCATTAACATTAGCAAGAGACGTAGCATTTCAGGAATTGGCTAATACAAACCTGCCTGTAGAGCCATCTGGGAGATTCAGGGAGAGATAACATCAAAAGAAACTGAACTAAAGGTGGCACTCCAGCAATTCCAAGCATCCATCGCCATGTTCCAGGAGCCTGGAACACCAATTTGGAAAGTATCAGTATTTTCAACTATGGGACATAACCAAGAACTGGAAATGATCATCAACATGTGTACCTTAGTGAAAGCAAGATTGATGAGGTAGGACAAAAACTGGCCTCCTGTTATCAACAAACCATTTGTGCTAACAAGAGCACCCCTAATTCTTGCAGGTGAAGACTCTGAAATATAAAGAGGAGAGGTCATGGACGCCATTCCCACCCCCAAACCAACAAGAAGTCTACCTATCACAATCATCCAAGGAGCTGGAGAAACAGCCATAACTATTGCACCAACGAAGAAAACAACATCAGCAGCTAAGATTGATATTTTCCTTCCGAACCTGTCATTGATGTATCCTCCAATGGCCGCCCCAATAATGGCTCCTGCAACAGCCATACTCACAATGGTTTCCTGCATATTTCCAAGTAAAACATCTCAATCAATGCAAGTAACAGTTTCAACTCAACCATTATTAATTTCGAAACGCGTTTCTGATTCAGTACCTGCAACCATGTTTTCTTTCCCACCTCTTCAAAGTCATCACGAATGTAAAGGAGGGCACCAGAAATTACTCCTGTGTTTCAAAGATCATCAAACCAGAGCTGTCTCAGACGCGAGGGGTTGCTTGCTTTTAGTAACTCGTACAGAAGCTAAAGATCAATTACCTGTGTCATAGCCAAAAAGAAGTCCTCCAATGCCTGCTGAGAGTGCAAGCCTCATGATATAAGGAGTTCTACATACTGTCCTCCAACAATCTGTAAATTCCGTCTTATCAGAACTCACCACACCTCCTTCCACCATCTTTGTGTAGAACTAATCCACACAGCACACCCTGTAAGTGTAAATTTAAGAAGATTGATTCTTGGTGAAAATTTCTAGGTTCAACAAGACAACTTAAGAAAACAAACCAAACAGCTTTTTTTATAGAGAACTTTTCAATCTACTGACACTAACAAACCGGTTGAAAGAAAGAAACAATGGAGAAACAAAAATGGAAAACTTTGATTCTATTCTCACTCAGTCTGATCTCCTTGTTTGTCTCGCATTAATTACGCACTGTTTAATTACCAATTATAGTAAACCATCATCGATTGTCTGATTCTCAATGTGGATTCAACAGATGACAGATCAACTACTATGTGGTATTGTCCAAGATCAGGAACTTACAACAAACGCTCATCCATGTAAGAACATAAAACCTATGTTAATGGTAGTCCAATGTATTTGTTCCAAACTCTTAATAACATCCTTTTTTTTGATAATGAATACGTCCAGAAATTCCCCAAGTATGTTACAGAAGAACGTGGCCATGTTTGCTACTTTTTGTTCTTTTACTGGTGTAAGGTCATACCCTTTTTGCTTGGAATTTGCAAGTTTTTGACTCTAATTCCACGAACTTAGCAAGAATCAGACACTCGTAAGAACCTGACCTCGGACTCGTAACAGTCACAACACAGGCCTAATGTCTCGTTTCCTGAATCTGTTTTCATGGAAACACCAAGCACGTGTTGCTTATGTCACCTCTAAACATGAGGTTATGGTCTTGTTTTAGGGTTGTTGCTGAGAATTTGACGTAAGTAAGAAAATATTATAAATAAATATGTTTTCGGAAGTAATTTAATTATTTGACATTAATAAAAACTTATTATAACATTGGAAGCGTGACAGCACATGCATAAAGTTCATACATAGCCCAAAGATACCATAATACATTTTCAAAGAATGGACCATTAAGAAAGAACATCGGTTTGAATGAATAGAAGTTTGTGTGTTTTCTATCCTATAACTTCTTTTTAAGTTTCTCACTTTTGAAAGCTTAAGCCTTGAATAATATTGTCATAGTCACACAAAAAGACAAGCATGTTCTGTAGTTGACTCTTCAGGAGAATCTTGTATATCAAAAAGTCTTAGACTATAGATTTTGTTTGAGGTTGTTAAAACAGAAAAAAAAAAAATTAAAGTATAAGATTTCTAAGAATCATGCCTGGAGATTTGGTGCCTGGACAGAGAAAGGACTTGTGTGTCTTAGCCAGCATACTTGAAATTTACACACCAATCTTGCTTTGCTTTCTTTGATCTCTAATAGATAATCTGTTCGTAAGTATGAGATATGATATTTCCTGAACTCTCTGACCACGAGTAGCCGGCCTGGTATAATGTGTGATGAAATTGTTGTATAAATTATAGAATTAATTCGAAATAGGCCAATTTAAACTTTTGAAATGTGAATTTAACCCAAACTTAAATGTCAATCTTATTTCTCAATTCTCCTTAAAACTCGTCATCTTGAACTAAACCAACACACATAGACGAGTATTACTATCTCAATTCTCAAGCAATGTTTTGAATTGTAGAAAGACTGGCAAGTTTGAGATTACAAAAGATGATGTCATAAGTGGAATACTAGTAGGTGATTAGGTGTTATTAAAATTTGATCAACCACTGAATAAAGACATTAGACCTAATCCAGTCTTCATCAATGGTGTAATTTTGAGAACATAGAGTTCAAAAGGCATGATCTGGTTAATAGTTAAACAACTTTAATATTTCAGCACTGGGAGGGTATGTTTAAGCTACTTCAGTCAGTGCCCAACATGACCAGATGATCCAAAGATAATATTTGGAAGCAGGGATTTCCTTGAAAGGGATTGACATGAAGATGGTTCGAGGAAGAACATGAAGATGTTACTTTGAAGCTGCCACGAGCATGGAAAGTAATTAACAGTCGTCAGCTCCTGATTAAGCAAGGACATCATTGGTGGATTATTGATACATGTAAGCGTTAATCCATTTCAGAAAAAAAAAAATCCATTGTCGAATATAGTCTAACCTGGAGATTGAGAGGCTGGAAGGATCAGGGTGCTTGTAAATTGAAGTTCACGAGCATACTCAAGCAGTAATGACGTTGAAGAACATTTCAGAGCCTTTTGAAGTTCAGCAGCTGGACCTAAAAAAGAAGCTTACAAACGACATGGATGCTATTTTCTGTTTCGTGTGGTGAAATGTTTGCAGGCTTTTCATAAACGAAGAAAGAGTGTTTACTTACTCTTGAACTGAAAAATATTCTTGTCCGTGATTGTTTACTTTTCCCCATCTGCCAAATGTTTAGGCTCTGAAACCATTCTGCATCATTCTTTCAGCATCCTCAAATTTCTCATTTGTAAACATCCACAAACTTTTATTCTCTCACATTCTAACGTATCATCATCTTTCTTACTATTCAATCAACTTAAGCACTTAACACATGCTCATGCGTGTGACTTATGCTTGTGTGACTCAGACTAGGGATCAGTCACTATCGTCTGTTATGATATGACTAAAATGCATATATCTTGACACACTTCAGAAAATTGCCCATATAAGATAGTAATTTTGGGCTCTGATACCAACCTATGTAGCACCCCACTTCTGCATGACCCAAACCCGACATCAATAGTAATATCCAAGTTCGCGCCTTGCAAGGATGGCGTGCTAAACCACTTAACACATTCCTTCATTGGTATAAATTTTTTTTTGAACCACAAATATTTTATGCAGAAATCGATACTCAAATTGGACCCATTTCATTCATAAACATTTTTAATCCACACAATAAAGTCAATAAAATTTCAATACCATTTGGGCCCATTACAAAAACAGAAAACTTGTAGTCATAATTTCATTACACTTCAAAATCATTTAGGGCCTGTTTGGTTGAGCTTTTATCAGTAGAGCTTTTGTCAGTAGAGCTTTTCTGAAAAGAGCTTTTTTTAAAA
>JANITW010000003.1:6029179-6057155 GCA_027564335.1 Erythroxylum williamsii
AATTTTGCAAAAAAGTTTCTAATTTTTTAAAACTTCCGGTACCGACCAGTACAACTGAAATGAGCCAGTGTCGATCGGTATTTAAATTCGGTACCAAAACTTAATATACTGACCGGTATGGTGCAGTATTCAAAAGTATGATTCACCCTTGAATGGATCTGGGAAAAGTTTGACATTAAAAAAATTTAAAATCACATTTCAGATAAATTATAATACAGGTCTTTACAAGTGATTATCTTATTTAAAACTTCCTAGTAATTAGATTTATTGAACCAAACAACTGTAATTGAAGACTTACAAATAAACATTAGGAAACCAAAATTATTGTAGAAGTCAATTTCTTCTTGCATGAAAAGTTTGCATCTTGGAACATCCACCGGGTCATGAAGTGAAGGTGCAAGATGTTTTATATGATTTAGCATCGATCTCATAGGCAATTGAGAGAACTTATGAGCTGGAACTTCTGGGGCTACAAAAAAAAGAACACACACCAAAAAAAGGATGATGGGTACGTCATCGTTTTCATTTAGAATATGGTTTATAATTTTCATGTTGGAAGCAGTGAAATCAACTACAAGTCTTACCAACAGAATTTTTAGATCTGCACTTAGCATTTGTTGCCTTTGATCGGTAGAAACTTGGGCAAGGCCACTGCATTTAATAGTAACACTGGGGCTTCGCACAACACTCGTTAGTTGTGGGCATAAGAATTTCATCCTTACTTGCAATACCTTGATTGGGTTGAAGGTCCAAACGAGCAACTTCAGCTTGTTGCCTCCAGAGCTGATAATTACTACGCCTTCTAGCACAATGGTTCTCCCTCCAAGATCCTCTGAAGCCATAGTTCCAAATGTCTTCAATAATTCACAGTCCAGATCTTAAGCCAGTAAACACTGATGGTAAACTATAGCAATTTTCCTTTCATAGGAGATGGGATTTGAATACAATGTTAGTGATAGGAGTTAGTATCTCCCAAAAGCAGCAGCCTCATTTCCGTCACTTAAAATTTGGGTGGACAATAAGATTTGATTTTCCTTTCCCCGTAGCTTAACAAAATTTCTGACCAAAACAAACCAAGTAACTGCGTTGGGTATGAAGTCGTTACTAACACCTCTATAGAAGAATGAACAGGCATCATCCAGCATTCCCTTTCGGCACTGCCAGCAAAGTAAAGTGTTATAGGTAATAGCATCAGGCTGTATTCCTTCAGTCTGCAATTTTGAGAAGAGATTTATAGCCTCTTGAATGCGGTCCATCTTGCATAAGCCCTTAATGAGAGTGTTATATGTGACTATATCTGGTGCAAATCCTCGATTAATCATATCCCTTAGAAATTCTAAAGCATCATTTACTCTATCATCTCTACATAGACCATCAATCAATATATTGAATGAAATACTACTAGGAGTTACCCCTTTCATCATCATTTCTTCAAATAAACCCCACGCTTTTTCAACAGCTCCAACTTTGCAGAGTGTCTTCATTAGGCCATTGTACGTGATTTCATCAAGAACGCATCCCCTAAATAACATCTTATTTACAAGCTCAAGTGCTTTTTGGATATCATCCCTCCTCAAGAAAGCTTGTATTAATGTATTATAAGTAACTGTATTGGCAACCACACCCTCTAACAGCATATCCTGGTACAATCCCAAGGCCTCCTCCATCCTATCAACTTTGGACAGACCAAATATCAAGGTATTAAATGTAAATATGTCAGGTTTGCATCCTTTTCTTGACATTTCACCAAGCATCTCCATTGCTTTTTGCACATTCAAATCCTTGCATAAGGCAGAAATTAAGACATTATATCCCACCGTATTTAGAGCAATTCCTCCAGCTGACATCTTTGCTAAAAGATGGTCAACTTCCTCTAGTTTTCCTTTCTTGCAGAATCCATCAATTAAAATTGTGTATGTGAATTCATTGGGCACGCAACCCTTATCAGCCATCTCATTAGCCAATTCAAGAGCTGAGCCAAGAAGCCCATTCTTGCAATACCCATGAATTAGGGTGTTAAATGTGTAAACATCTGGTCTGCAGCCAATTTTTAACATCCTATCATGTAGAATAGCTTTGGCTTCATTCAATCTTCTACTCATTATATACCCATTAATCAAGATATTGAAGTGCACAGCATTTGGACCCGGGACTTTGTCAAACAATGCCTGTGCTTCATCAACTCGTCCTGTTCTACATAATCCATGCATAAGAACCCCATACGTCATATCATTAGGGGTGAATTCCCGAAGAAGTAACCGATCCACTAATTTTGCTCCCTCATGAATCCTTTTGAGCCTGCAGAGGCCATATACAACATCATTAAAGGTATCGATGTCAGGTGTGCATCTCATCACCAACATTTCCTCCAGAAGTTTTGATGCCTCATCTACTCTGTTTCTTTTTGCAAGAGCACTTATCAAAGTTTGGTAAACAATTGAATTTGGCACACACCCATGTTTTGTCATGTCTCTGAGGAGCGAGCATGCATTATCCACTTCATTAACCATACAAAGTGCTTTCATCACCACACCAAATGTGTAGACTGTTGGTGAAACACCCTTCCTTAACATATAATAGAAGATGTTGGATGCCTCGCTATGACAATTAGTAGCAACCAGTATATCCAATACAACATTATAAGATCTAAAACTTGGTTCACAAAAGAAAACATCTTTCATCTCCAGTAACAATCTAGTAGCTTGTCCTGGCAAGCCAGCTCTCCCATAATACTTCATAATCACAATGAAGAGGGACTCTCTAAAAACGATCCCTTCCTCTTTCATCTTCAACAACAACCTATCAATAACCTTGAACTCTTTAGACATTCCAAGCTTATCTATCAAAGCAAAATACACCTCAAATGAGTGGCAATACTCTCTCTGAGCACCAGCCCATTGGAACAACTCCAATGATGTGGACACATCAAGAGGCAACTCAAGCAGCTTACAAAGCTGAAATGGGGTGATTTTATATAATGATCTTCGAAGCTCTTTGAGGCCAAATGGTTTGAGCAACCTTTCCCATTCGTTCTCACATTCAGATCCATCATCTTTCAAATCACTATAATATCTATAAAACCCAGATGGGACAAGCGTTAAACAGTGGGGTTTAGGCAGAGACTTCAGGGTTTTGCTCACATGGACAGCAAGTTTTGGTGTTTTTAACATTTAGTACAGTGTAAGAAGTAACATGAGTAGCGTCAACTACGAATAACTCGAAGAAGCAATTCACTGTCACGTACCTTAATGGAAGAGATATGGTAGCCACTAAGATACCCAGTTGCGAAAATGAATATAGTTTGCTCCGGACTTGTGCCTATGGGAGCCTCCGCTGTAGCCCACCGTGAGGGGAGGATATCATTCAGCGAAGAAGAAATTGCAAAGTGTATTAAAGACGGCGACGGCGAGAGTCCTGAAAATTAAATGACAATTTCTAAAATCTGTAGCATGACATCACTGTTATACCCTTGATACAGCAAACAAGAAACACACTAAACAGTCAAGAGAGGGAGAGATGTAAATCCACTTTCTAAAATAATAAACTATACTAAAAATGTATAACATAAATTAATAATTCAATAATAATAAAGAGCACAAGGGATCCTATTTTCAAGAAAAAACTATCTTTCATCGAGATCATTAGAATATTAGAATTTGACAGTTCAAAACTTAAACGAATTGGGTCCAAATAATATTATTTTTACTCTTATTTTAGTTAATTCCTCATCATTGCCTTTTCTGATTGGACAAACATGGAGGAGCAAACTTTATTCATTTTCACAACTGGCTATCGTTTTGCAAATTCCTCATCAATGCCTTTTTTGACTGCTCCTCCAATTTGTCCAGTCCTCTTCTAGTCACTAAATAAATTCTCAATCTCGATTGTATTTCACCTAATTCTTCTGCAAGCAAATACCAACTCTCATGAAATTAAACATCTAAGAAGGAATAAAAAACACAGAGACTAAAGCTTCAAAACCATTCGCATTATGAGCACACATCCTTAAATTTCAAATCAAGCTCGACACAAATCATGAATGTAGGTATGAATAAACCGTCAAGTAGGATAGTAATGGCAACAATATATACCACAGGATACACACAAGGTTCTGCTGAGATGAGTCTCCAAATCGTATCTTCAGAGACACGCACATTAGCATGCATAAACAAAAAGAACCCGTAAATAGAAGAATCTACACCAACACCATAAATTCCAGCAAATCAACTGACCCTTATTGAAACATAATCAGAACTCACAAAACAAAAAACAACCCAAAATTTAAAAGATCAAATGGGAAATGGGATTGGTCAAAGAAAGCTTTTTGAGAATGAGAAAGAAGATAAATACTCACCTTTTATGTTGAGGGTAGTAATCTGTAACAAGAGAACGAAAGAGCAATACAAACGTGAAACAGAAGCCCTTGTAATCCGATTTGAGCAGAGCTGGGTGATGGGTCTGGGGGGTTAGTTGGTGAGCTAGACGCCATCTATCACTCGCTTTTTGCACAGTCAGCCTTGGAGCTCAAGGGGAACACGACGTTTTCGCACTTAGACGTCACGAAACGACATGTCATTTTAAGATTTGAGAATTAAACATTGAAATCCAAGTAAGAGAAAAAGGAAATTATTAAGCAAAATAGACCATAATCTTGATTCTTATCACTTCTTTGCCATGAAGTTTTTTAGTAGATAATATCTAATAAATTGTTGCATAAATTAATCAAAATTTATCTCAATTAATTTCAAATAAAAATATCGACAGTGACCTTTTATAGAAAAATATCCCCGCCAATTCAGTGCTTAAGGGATTAGGGTTTTTCAATTTCATCTGGTGATTTAGGCTTCTTAGTGGGCGGATGTTACTGTAGAATCCAGTCATCTCCAGTTGCTTACAAGACATAAGATAGCACAAAGCCTTTGCACCTGACGGAGATCTATCCGAGTGATTATCTTATTTAAAACTTCTAATACTTGGATTTACTGAACCAATTAACCGGAATTGAAGACTTCAATTAAACATTAGGAAACCAAAATTATTATAGAAGTCAGTTTCTTCATGCAGGAAAAGTTTGCATCTTTGGCCAATGCAGATTCTTGAGCAACAGGGTGTCCTTTTCAATTAATTTTTCACGAATAAATCTGAAATTTAGAATTTATGATTGGTCAAAATATTGGAGGTCCAGTGATGGCTTGTACAGTCTTTCCTCCTATTTTGTTTCTCCTCAATTCATATTTAGACTTTATTAGTGGCTTATAGTTCATTTAGAGCACACCCTTTTCTTCCTAATACCAAGTTGGTGTCCAGAGTCTGTGGGAGTGATTACAAGAATATCACACTGGATTTCATGTTTTTACATGTCATTACCTGAACAAAAAGTAGCATTCTTAACAAATATGTAGGAGCTAGCTAAGAAACAGATTGAAGGAATCACAAGCTATTAGGTATTAACATTCAATAAACATTATAATTATTTGCTAATAACAAAAATTGAATCTCTACTCAAAAGATCAAAGTATCAATATGCATCCCAAACTGGTGGATTTGAGAAACTCATGCCATTAACCCTTTGTGCAAACAACCCACCAGCTCAAAGGGAAAAGAAATGACACACCAATTCCTGATGACGAAATTAAGCTCCTGTAGCATTTCCACCCTCATGCTTCAGAAAAATCATCCAACTTCATCCGATCCAACATCCACGTTCTTCTTTCTGCAGAAGCATTCCTTACCTTTTCTTTGCTCTGCAATGAAATTCCATGGGACATATAGGGTGAAAATTAGCTTTTAATAAAGATTTGAAGTGCATGTGTGCATTTATCAACCGAGCCTTTTTAACACCACTAAGGAGTTGAATACAAGTGAACTGTAGAGCTATCTCAATTTTATGCTTGTGATGTAACTTTACCTGCCTAGTAGGGCTCTGCCAGTTTTACAATAGGAAAGCTATAAGACGTCACTAAATATACCAAGACAGTACAAGGATTTTGTACAAGCAGAAATATATCATTCGTCTACAGCTTGCAACACATATCCTCAGAAGTAAAACGTTTTCGACAACTTTTGATCATGTACACAGTTTGCATAAAGGATGCAGGTGCTAGGCTGGTCAAGTGACCGTGAACCATGTTCAATTGAAATTAAGGCCATAACTATTCATCATACATTCGTATAGACTGTACCAAATTCATGGTGAGTGAGCTACACCACATACACTTCCATCTAAAGATTCATAAGTAGGTACAAAACACAGACTTGGGCCGTTTTCATTGAAGTAATTTGATCGATATGAATTACTGTCAGCAGAAGGTACACCAAACATGTATACATTGAGGCATAGAGCAAAACTGCTCATGTTTGAGTGACTGCAGAAACTAACTGTCACTGCACGACCCTCTTAACAGCCTTTCCAGAAGTGGCCTACTATTCACACGAAAAGCAAGTTTGTATTACTGTTCAAGTTAGTGACATTGATGCACAAAAATAGCAGGATCATGACTTACATATACTTCATTGAGAAACAATGAAAAGGAGTTAGATGAATTTCATTCCTTGTATGTGGCCTGCCAACAACGTTCTTTTCTTCAATAACCATGGAAAGAAGCCTGTTTAAAATAATTAACTGCAAATTCATTACTCTCCAACTTGTACTCCCTTGCAGATATTAATCAAAAGAGTATACATACTAGCAGTCATCACCAAGAAGGTGAATCATTTATCTTCGCTTACATCAATGTTGGCAGAAAATGTTTTTGGTTCTTCAAGCATATTCTTCACCACTGGATTAAAAGAACCACACATAAGACAAACCAAAAGTAAAGACATCTACTCCTTGGATGCTTGATTGAATTGTACCTTCCGTTTTACCTTCATCACCTGCATCTTCAGTCTTTACGACCTCAGAATTTAGAGCCCGAGCAATGTGTTTGACATGATTCAACCGTAATTGCTTAGGTGGAATACCTGAACAGCATCTTAGATGAGTAAAATTTTAACAAAACAAACGACAATGAAATATACTACACCTATTAAAATCCATACCATCCATATAAAGGACAATCATCAACATGAAAGCAACATTATTTGAACTTACAATTGGAAGCTGCATTTCCTTGCAAAATCAATTCTGCAGCAATTGTGTGATTTGTAACAACATCCATTGGGTCATGAAGTGATCGTGCAAGATGTTTTATATGATTTAGTAACGGTCTCATAGGCAATTGAGAGAACTTATGAGCTGGAATTTCTAGGGCTACAAAAAAAAAACCAAAAAGAAAAGATGATGGATACGTCACTGTTTTCATTTAGAATATAGTTTATAATTTTCATGTTGGATGCAGTGAAATCAACTACAAGTCTTACCAACAGAATTTTTTAGATCTGCACTTAGCATTTGTTGCCTTTGATCTGTAGAAACTTGGGCAAGGCCATTGCATTGAATAGTAACACTGGGGCTAGAAATCATCTCACAGCACTCGTCAGTTGTGGGCATAAGAATTTCATCATTACTTGCAATACTTTGATTGGGTTGAAGGTCCAAATAAGTAACTTCAGCTTGTTGCCTCCGGAGCTGATAATTCCTACGCCTTCTAGCAAGATGTTTCTCCCTCTCTTCAACACTCATAGATTGTCTTCTTTGTCTGTCCCGCAGGCGCCGTCTCTCCCTTTCTTGCTCCTTATGCAAATTCCTCATCAATGCCTTTTCTGACTGCTCCTCCATGTTTTCCAGTCCTCTTCTAGTCACTAAAGAAATTCACAATCTTGCTTGTATTTCGACTAATTCTTCTGCAAGCAAATACCAACTATCATGAAAATAAAAATCTAAGAAGGAACAAAAAACACAAAGACTAAAGCTTCAAAACCATTCACATAAAAGTGACCACAGATCCTTAAATTTCAAATCAAGCTCGACACAAATCATGAAAGTAGGTATGTATAAACGGCCATGCAGGATAATAATGGCAAAAATATAAACCACAGGATACACACAAGGTTCTCCTGAGACCAATCTCCAAACCGTATCTTCAGAGACACGAACATTAGCATGCATAAACAAAATGAACAGGTAAATAGAAGAATCTATCATTACTCCATAAATCCCAGCAAATCAACTGACCCTTATTGAAACATAATCAGAACTCACAAAACAAAAACCAACCCAAAATTTAAAAGATCAAATGGGAAATGGGATTGGTCAAAGAAAGCATGTTGAGAATGAGAAAGACGATAAAGACTCACCTTTTATGTTGAGGGTAGTAATCTGTAACAAGAGAACGAAAGAGCAATACAAAAGTGAAACAGGGGCCTTTATAATCCGATTTGATCGGAGCTCGGTGATGGGTCTGAGGGATCAGTTGGTGACGGCCCTTCTTTGGCCGTTTTGTAGAAAAAAATTCGCCGATATCACGGAAATTGACGCCATTTATTTGGCCTTATCACTCGCTTTTTGCACATTCAGCCTTGGAGCTCTCAAGCTCTTGGGGAATATGACGTTTCGGTACTAGACGTCACTAAACGACAAGTCCTTTTAAGATTTGAGAATTAAATATTAAAACCAAAGTAAAAGATAATGCGAATACAATGTTGTGAATTCATGAAATCAAAGGAAAAAATAATTTTACAGAATAAAGAAAGCAAAAGAAAAAGGGAAATTATTAAGCAAAATAGACCATAATCTTGATTCTTATTACTTCTTTGCCATCGGTTTTTTTAGTAAAAGTTATTTAATATCTAATTCATATTTTTAAAATTTACTTGACAAGACACAAAGAATTAATTAATGTTATTTATTGATAATATTTAATAATTATTATACAAATTAGTTAAATTTTATCTCAAAATTAAATTTTAAGTAGGGTATTTGAACTTAAATTTTGAGTAAACTTGATTTTTTTTTTAAGCTCGATCTCGATCCCGACTAGTTAATTCGAGCCTTGATTACTGATCAGATCCTATGCAAGTTGGTCCAAAGGGAGGAAATGGCTTGAATGAGATTGCATACCTATAAGTTGGAAAATATATTTGAATACTAGGAGGGGTGGGATGATCTTAACATGAAACATCATATGTTGAAGTAAACATTCAAAAAAAACCTGACTTCTGATTCATTTCGTGGTGGGTGTGTACAATGAATTTTGAAACTGTCAAGTAGTTGTCTTAAACTAGAATCTCAATCCTATAAGAGCACAAAACATTACTATCGTGTCTGATCTATGTAGAGCGGTAAACCTGGCAAGACGAAATTTACAGGTGTCAGGAAAAATATCAAGAGTATGGTCTTCATCTCCATGCAGAAGAGGTTACCATTGGCCTGTTCTTCCACCAAAGGTAAAGAGATCCATCCCTCTCTTCAAGTCCGTAGTTCTTGTCATATTCCTTCAGCAAGGCCCCAATAGCAACACTAGCGGAGGAACTCAATGGACATTGTGTAAAACCAGCCATTGAAAATCTTACCCTCCACTTTCCCAGAAGTTCATGTCGTTCAACTCTCTCATCATTCTCACAGGCAATCATGTTCACAATATCCCTGGCCACACAGTGCTGTTCTGCATTAATCCGCTGCTTGTCATCCCTAGCAGGAGCAACATCAATTGATTCAAACATAGCTGTATAATAATCCAACGTCTCGATGAATCTCGGATAAAATGGCTTGGTATTGGTGTTGGACTCTTGCTCGGTAAGTGTCACAATACATGGATTCAAGCTCTTGACTAGTCTCAACAGCTGGTCTCTATGATTCGTGGTGTTCACACTCTCATCAGGCATGTGGTGCAATACATATGGAAAGTTCACTACCACAGCTTCACCAGGCAGGATTCTAAGGTCTTCTCGCCGGACCTCACAGCATGTCATTGCCGTATCGTGGAACTCAAATGGCACATTGTATTGCCGAGCAACATCCAAAAGTCTTTGGCCTACAACATGCAATCCTCCACCACGAGCATGAAAGGATTGGGAATCGTCTACACCAGTTATGCGAATCACCGGTGACCCACCCTGCCGATTTGCAAGTGTTTGAATTAGTGGAATCCACTGGTTGCCTTGTGCAATCTGGAAGTCGATGATGTGGATTACAGGTTCATGTGTCGCAGTTTCTTGAATTGCAGCATTAGCTGACAAGTATGCAAACCTCCAATAAGGGCAGATCTGATATAATATACCCATGTAAGTCATCAGATCTGAGCCCACTGGTGCTTCACAATTCAAAGCTTTGTAAATTACACTACCTGAAAATTCTAGCCTAGCTCTAAGCCCTTCCAACATGTAAGCACCCACTCGTTGTATTGGATCTCCGGCGACTGAAACCATTCGATCCAACACTTGCATTAAACTTGCAGCTCTCTGTATATCTTTGTCCGATACTGCTTGAGCACAGGCAATAAGCACATCTTTGAGATTTAACCTAGGGATCATTTCCACCATTTTGTTCAGATTTGAACATGCTTCTGGATTTGCATGATGGATCCCATTCAAGAAGCAGAAGTCATAGCTGTTTGTCACATCAGACTCAGGCTCCATCAAGAAGACTTCTAATTCCTTCATTTTCTGGTTCAGTACACTGTTGTCATCAGCAGAAGATGAACCACTTACTGGGGTTCCATATACATTGTCAGGGGAATGGTGATGATCTGAGGGGCAAGAATGTAAAACTTGAAGTGAAAAAGGACTTCTGTTGGAAGAGATGCTTGCAGCAGGAGAATCATATACAACAAAACCATTGGTTGCTGTAGATGATTCAAGGGTAAAGTATTCTTCCTTGAAGGTCGCAAAAGAGATACTAGTTCCTTGACTACCAGAATCTGATAACACATTACTGTTCACGAGTTGGAAATGAGAAAAACCATATGGATCAATTTGTTGCCCAGTTTGATGGCAAAACCCTTGGATACTGGATGAAGTGTGACGTTTCTGGGAAGTTTGCATCTAGTTCCAACTGATTGATGTAGCAAATAATGGAGCAGTTCTATCTGATCTTTTTCAGCGACTTTCCAAAAAGGTAACTGAATGCTAGCTATTCAGCAGCCATCATTAGGCAGTAAGGTACTAATGAGTTCCAAACACAATTCTCTGCACTGCTAGGAATTTTTGTAGTCGACCTGTCAGTCCTTTATCAATGTACCTGCCAGAAGAAAATGCAATTAGAGTTTACAAAAACAATACATCTGTTGAAAATAAATAAACACTACTGAGAAAAGAGAATGCTATAGTTGAAGGAACCTGAGTGGGCAGGAATAAAAGAAAAGAGAGCAGTAAGCAGACCATAAAGATCAAGATTCCATACGCACAAAATTGGGCTACCTAAATATTAACAGTAAATATTTTTCAGTAGCTAAGGCATTTAGTCATCAACAAAAGTACACACAAGGAGCAGGCAGTCACCAAAAACACAATCATATTATCAACATATAAGCAACTGACTGAGCTAAACTGTAATGGTAACTATGTTCCTGCAGCTAAGGCACTTGGTCATCATCAAAAGGCAAGCACAAGAAGCAGGGAAATGAAATATCTGAGAAGGCATAAACTCGCCCCCATACTATTTCATGAAGAAACTTGATTGTCAGCAACGAATTGAATACGCAGGAGCCAGTAACGTATATACACTCATCCTATCTTTGGTCAGATTCAAAAAGAAGTCAATGAGCAGTGGTGATGGTTACCATAGGCTTAGGAGCAAAAGGAGGAATCCGTCCCAGAAGAGGCTTGCGTCTAATTAGCTAGTTGGTGAGGCAACCAAGGCAATGAATTATCCTAGAGTCGTATTGCGTCACCAAGCACAGAAGTTCAGAAGAGAAAATCTGACGCCAGACCAAGAAAATTTCATTTTGACCATTCAATTAAGACAATCTGTCATTGAAAAGACCCTGAAAATTGCAAAACACTAGAACCAGAAGTAGGTATATCTGGCCGCAGAAAGAGACTGTGAAGAGGAATTGTAATTGAGAAAATAATGAAAGCAAAATTTGACTTAAAAACTTGTAACAAAACAAAGTTTGACATTTTCTACTTTAGAAGAACACAAATTGGAAATAAAAAAAGTCTTAAAAGATAAAAGATAATATGGTCAGAGGGTTAGATCTCCAACTCTGACGCAGCTTCCAGCGTCTAACAGCAAGCAATCCTCTGTTGCAACTTTTTTTCCAAAAGGAATCACGAGAGAAATACACGGTTGAAACAGGCAGACTTAGATTGGCAACAAAAGAAACCTCGTTAAGGTTAAGCTACATTTGCAAACTGGTTGATCGTCAACTGATTATCCGAAACGAGAAAAGTGAAGCGGACAAGTAGATAGAAAGTCAACCTCTATCACCAACCGTCCAAACACCATTTCTGAGAATCAGAATCTATGCCATTAATCCTAGAGAAATTCTAAGTCGTCCTAAAATTTATAACACCAAAACCTTATGCTCATTAACCTCTTCATCAAGAAAAAAGGCATTCAGGTCACGGAAAGGCAAAATCAGAAGGAAAAAATGAGAGAAAGAGGTAAAAGCAGAGAGATAAACGAAGGGACTAGTCGTTAAACTTAATACCCACAAGAGTTCATGAAATAAGTCTCAAATCTAACTTCTAACTTCTAAGTTGTATCCAATACAAACAAAATATATCCATCAATGAAGGACAACATCAGTAAACGAGAACGATAGGTACCATAAATAAGCGAATACATGATGCAGTTTTTGGAAAAAAGGAAGTAAAACTCCATACTTTCATTGAGATTTAAAAAGAAAAAGGCATGAGCCCGTAGTTATAACATTAACCGGACAAAATGAAAACAGCTAAAGATTTAGACTTTCTTCTTTAACAACTTAACCAAGGCAAGAAATGACACTTCAATGAAAACTTAACACTTACCCATGTTCTAAAACTGATTAATTCCTGAAAATGCTAGCAGACAAGCATCAAACATAATACAAATCATACCCCAGACCAACCAACAAAAACCAGAAACACATAGTTTATGCAAAACCCACGTCAGACTAAAACTTGTTCATTACAGAAGAGATTAATCTAGCAGAATTCAGCCCTTGCTTACCTTAAACTCTCCAAAAAAAACTCTTTGTTGTTTTAGATGTTCTCTGAGATCCTCTTCCTTTCTAACCGAGAGACATCTTATATGAGAGAAAAAAAAATGTTACAAGATATCATTACGCTGTCGTCATCTTTTATTCGTGAACCTTCTGAAAAGGTACCCCTGAAGTTTCATCTATTTACATGCCAGACAGACGTGCGTAGAAGATACTCCTCCATTGTGGTCGGCGGAATCTCCAATCTCCAGTGAAACATTGACTTTTGTGGGGACCAATGGACTACTCGAGTATAGGAAAAAAAAAAAAAAGTTGCCGACAATGTAATCTTCAGCTTTGGAACCCGGCTAGACTGCTAGTAGCTAGTAGCTAGTTTATGAATATGGAAAAGGAGAATCTGTGTTATTCATCCACGTCAATTCACACCAAGCCTGTGCAATTTAAAAGCGAAGCACTTAATGGAGGATGGTAGGGTTGTTTTGATTACTTGAGACTCTTCAATGGAGCTCATCAGACTTACTTGTTTTGTTAAGCAAGAAATGTTATTCAAGCTATGCACATACTCGTTCATAAATCATTTGTCCTCACTAGAAAAAGATTCCGAGCAGACACATGGCTTGTGTCACCCCTGCTGGTTTTCCATGACATGAGAGTGAAGGATGGCTGAAACAAGTTGATATTATTTAAGGCCTTAAATCTGCCAGATTGTCTGCTTGTCCTGCCTAGAGCATGGCACATTCAGGCACATTCACTTCTTTAAGCCTCTTCCATGTCTCCAGTTGTTTGAGCTGCGGTGAAAAGACAAGTGTATGGTTTCTGAGAAGAGATTGGTTACGGGTCAAAAACTGGTGTTAAGATCTTCTGTCCAATATTATGGTATTTTATTATGTTTAATAAATCTCAGTCGTTTATTTATGTTAGTTCTGTGTAGATTTCGCGTGGACCCTGTATAAGTCCTGTAAAATAAATAGTTAAGATTTTATGAGACAAAATAAAATAGAATAATATTAGACGGATAATTTTAATTCCAAAAATTGTTACCCGGTGATAAAATATTTTTATTTAGTAAATTTAAAAAGATTTCAAATAACAATAACAAAAACGTACATCTACCGTTGAGTTGTCAACGTTTGTTGTTGTACTATCAAAGTCAAAATAATTAAAGTTTGAAGAAAACATAAGGTTTCATGGTGCTGACAAATCTCATTGGTCACCTAATTCATTAACTTGCAACGTACCGTGCACGAGAGACAAAATTCTAGAAGACAACATTGATTAAAGTAAGTCAAACATCGTATTATTCTTATTTATGGAATAGATGTTGTGATTTGATAATGTATTATTAAATCTTATCTATACATTTGTATAGATTTTATATAAATATATAAATAAGATTTAATAAAACGAGATAATTAAAATAGACAATTTGACATGCTCATTTATGTCTGTCTTTTTTGTTTCAAGTTGGTCAGAGCTTAAATTAGGGGTCATTGGCATTAAATAAATAATTAAATCATCTAATTTTAATAAATAATTCATCTGAAAATGAAATATTTTTTAAAAGAAAATTTACATCATTTATTAATAATAAAATTTTAAATTAAACATATTTTAGACTCTATTTAAATTAATTTTTAATAATTTAAACTAATTATATTATCAATATGTTATAATGTGCGTATTTAATGGATATAATTTTATATTATTTATTAATAAAAAATAAACAACCCATCTATTAAATAATTTAAATTACTAAATACAATACCATTTGGGCCAAATAATAATTAGATAATAAATAACTATAAAACCGCCAATCATGGGAGGGAAGAGGACTCGACGAGTGAGCAACAGGCACCGTAGGACACCGGTGACCCGACCCGACCCGCCGTAAGGGCGTGTGAAATGGCACTGCTGTGAATACGTTAAGAATTAGTGGCAATCTTTGAGTAAGCTCGCCTGCGTGGAAACTGAACCAGACAACCTCACCTTCTGACCACATGCTAAAATTAATAAAATTGTTTTATTTAACCATGTATAGTTTATCTTATGTCACATATTATATGCTATATGTGTCATTCATTACACGCTGCTATGATATAATAATATTAATCAACCAAACATCAATTATTTTTTTATTTATTAAGAAATAGCTCATTGACATTAGAGAAATAGGATGTTGCGTGAATATCTATTAAATATTTAAATATACGCAATAATAATTATTTAATAAATAAATAATTTATAATTAAATGATACATCCGATTTAAGTAACATATACAGAAATCAAAATAATTCAGGTTACATTTTATTATATTTTTAAATAAAGAATCATATCGTTTTAATGTAAGCATTAAAATGTTTAATTATTAAATAATTTATTATTCTTTATTAAAAATATTCAACAAAATATTAAGATATATAATATTCATATCTTATATTTTTTTTAAAGTCAGTTATTTTACATATAAGCAGCTAATATTAAAAAGTTAATTTTATTGAAAACCTCTAACAAACAACTAATGCAATCTATTAGTTAAATTAACTGATTGAATCAACTATCAGTTAACAATTAATACAATCAACTAATTATCAAACAAGGTTATTATCAAGCCCGATCTTGAGCAAAAGCAAAGATAGCAGATGACCAAGGTTCATTCTTGACATATCTTTATTTTATTTTATTATATTTTTTTTTGAGAGTCTACTTTTACCACTCACAAAAAATTAAAAGATACAAAAATGACTTTTTTTTTACTTTGACAAGGACCTATAAAATATTAGGAATGAACTTGCATATTATATTTTACATAATATATGAATTTAATTATTTAATGAATTAAAATTTAAAAAAAAAATATTTTAAATTTATTGAATAATAAACTTATGTGTGCCACAAACACACACGTGATAAAAATATACATGATTATTTTATATTTTTGATATTTTAATTTATAAAATAATAAATTTATGCATGCCATACATATGATATATAAATCATTTTTTTTTGATAAATAAATCATTTTCTTTGATGGTCAAATAAATTGTTCATTTATTATAAAGGACAAGAGTGTAAGGTAGGGTCCTCCATCGGGGTTTCCTATCCTACTCGGCTGCGCGTAAGACCACGATAAAAAGGTGTAATATAGTACATCTGTTACATCACCGCCATTCCTACGGGCCAGCTGTCAGTCACAAACCAACACCTGGCAATTATGCCGAGTATCATCTATTTTTATTGTTCTACTTTTAACATTCCTCTGTTCAAAAACAAACAGTAATCTAAATCCCAACCGTTGGTTTGTCTATGAATCATCATAATCAAACACGGGAAATACTGAGATATCGACACCTCATGATTGCTCGGTGGGTCCTCCTCAACTCGTTTGCCTGTCTTAGAATAGCAACTAGTACTTCAATTAGCATCGCAGCTTTATTTGTCACCCCTTTTCCTTTCCTTTCCTTTGCTTTATTGATGCGTGCAACGCGTTATTAAATAACAATGTCACATGAACCCTTTTGGGCAAGTAATAATTGGGTAATAATCCTATCATTTTAAATTCAAGTGAACAAAAATAACATTTAATATAACCTAAATCTAATTGTACTACCATTTTTATAAATTATTCTCAATTTCATAAATGCTAACAATTTTAAAAATAAAGCGAATTTAATAATATGATCATATTATCGACTGGTTCTCAATTTAGGGGATGCTTGTTTGGAGATAATGGGAAAAAAGATACGGGTATAAAATGAAAACTCATGTTTAGTATCAACAAAATTAACACTTTCATTCTCCTATTTTAAGCAATATTCCATTCCTCTGGTAATTTAAAATATTGAGATTTATTGTTAATTATACTCTATTTCTAATTTTTATTATATTTATTCCTATTTTTATTTCTATTATCCTCTGTGAACTAAGCACCCCTCAATATATGTTATAACTTATTTAAACAAGGTGATACTAAACAATGTGATTCTAAGTAAAGAAAATATCATGTTAAGAGGATTTTTAAAAATGGTAAGAGAAGAATACAATGGAAGGGACAAATACAGCTACAATTGCTAGTGCAACCATGTTCCACTGAACAGGGAATAGTTATACAATTTAGTACCTTCCAGTGCTTACCTGGAGATTGTGTACTACAGAATTTGAGATTTGGGAAATGACGCCAATTGAGAAAAAGGAGAATCTTTGGCTTATCTTAAGCACCAAAGTATGGAATGAACAGAGGAAAAGGAAGTTAGGATTGATAGTGGGATTAAGGTTGGATTGGAAAAGAAAAGCCACTTAATTAGATATACCCCAGTGATTCATGTAAAGATCAAGATAGGCATGACTGTTATATCCCTTCCTTATCTTTTTACTTTTTAGGTGTCACATTTAAGTATTAGTATTGGATTATTTTATTTGATTTTAAACTTCTTTTAATCAATTTGTTGTTACTTTATCGAATAATTATATTAATTATGAATTATCAAATGTAGTGTGAGAATCTATTTATCATACACTGAAAAGAATAATAAATATAAATGATTTGATTAGTAAGTTGAACTTAATTATTTTAAATTCGAGTTTAATTTTGAATATGTAATTGTGAATTCAATTAAATATAATTTAATATATTAATATCATGTTGAACAGCCTCTATTATGAGTAATTTATTATAATTAATTAGATCTAAAATACTGTCAAACTCTAGAGTTTAATCTATTAATTTTGAACCAATATCGATATAAATTAATATGGTTTTTATTTTTCTGAAACGAAACCTACAAATCACATCAGCCTAATACCCCGTACTAGATAAGTTTTGTACGACAGGTTCAATTGAGAAAGCGTAAATAAAAGAATTCAAATACATGCTCAAGATTGATGACACATCTGCATGGTTGTGGCATTATTCAGGAAGGTACCCTAATTATTGCCAAGTTGTGCAATAATGAATCTCGAACAATAGTGTCTTTAACAAAAGTATAATATCTATGCTAAGATCATTATTCAAGTTGCTTACTCCACGCAACTACATAGTTTATGATTAACCTTCCAAGGCTTGATTTAGATTAGCTCTTAAAACATTAAATTAATTAGATTTGATTAGTACATTTTATTGCAAGATGGGCTTTCGAAATCAAAATATATGCAATTGGTAGGATGATGTCACTGCTTGCTTTAGATTTCTGTGATGACTTCTTACTTTTATTTTCTAGTTTACAAGCTTATTGTTCTTGAAGAGTCTGTCTTGTTCCTGTATCCGCTACTTAAGACTAAGGCGAGGTGAAACTAAATCCTAAATATACCCCCTATACTATAAGCCCATTTTTATCTGGACCTTGGACCACACACAATGAGCCCACAAGAGGGCCCTCTTCGAGACCACCCTCTTTGTGGTTCTCCTTCCTTGAGTTTCTAGGATTCGAACTTGCGACGTTGGCCAAACCTAGGCTGAAAAAGTAATCTATACAAAATAGAAGAGGTTGATCCAGGTAACATCAGCCTACCACGAAAACACAGTAAAATAAAGCGCTAAGTAACCAATACACCTCTTAAACCCATAAAGCATAAGCATGTTGTTTCATGCCATGGGCTGATAAATCAATCCACCTCTTAATACTTCAATGGCTAGATAAGTGTGGAATGATTATCTGATGATTGAATAGTAAAAAGAGGTGCAGGTGACCAAAGAGTCACTAAGGCTAGGATTGTCTGCTTAGGAAGTCGAGACAGTGAAAACAAGTTACAAGCATAGAAGCCATCAGAGGGGCGCTTGTTAGGCATCATATGCTTAGGATGTACAAAGACAATAGGGTTCAAGCATTAATGCATGTAGCAAGAGACAAATTATTAAGAGAAGGATGGTAAAGGCACGGCTTGAAACTTATTGGCACCAACTTGTTCGACACTGAGAAACGTGACTTAAATCCTCCTAGGATGTAATCAAAATCTATTTCCATTAAGCAACCACTCACACTCTTCAGGAAGGGAAAACGAGGTATTGAAAAATTAAATTTTAGTAGTTCACTGCACTGCAATGTATTTAAACTTGAACCAATAGAGCCAAACTAAACCACGCATAATAATGAAATCGATGAGATACACAGAGAAATGCTCTCTTGATAGTAGTTTTGAAGGATGCACTGCTATGCTGAATAACGACAGTATCAAAACATATTCTGCAATTCCAAGAGAGGTAAGCAAATGTCATCAAAATAGCAAGAAAACTGTCAACCAAGAGTTAAGAATTCATTAAGGTAATTGTTACATTATTTATTTTGATAATGATGATTTCCAAAATGTATATGCAAATAGTGTCTCTCCAGCCATAAGCTTGATCAATGGACAGTGAGACAAAACCCAGAAAAACACCTGAACAAGCTTCTGCTAGAGATATATCAGCTTGTCTAGCCGGTAACCCTGCTTAGGGACCTATAAAAGAATGCTTCACTAAGGTAATTGTTACGTTCTTTTATTTGGATAACGATGATTTCCAAAATGCATATGCAAACAGTGCCGTCTCCAGCCATAAGCTTTGTCAATGGACAGTAAGACAACTCCAAAAAAAACCTAAACAAATTTCTGTAAGAGATATATCAGATCGTCCAGCCAGTAACCCTACTTGGGGACCTATAAAAGAATGCTTCATTAAGGTAGTTGTTACATTCTTTTATTTGGATAATGATGATTTCCAAAATCTATATGCAAACAGTGTCTCTCCAGCCATAAGCTTTATCAATGGACAGTGAGTCAAACTCAGAAAAAAACCTGAACAAACTTCTGCAATAGATATATCAGCTCGTCTAGCTGGTAACCCTAATTGGGGACTTATAAACTACCCATGACATTGCATAATGTCCAATCACTACGGTAATCAGCTAAGAACAATAAAACCCCCAAAGCTAACTTCTTCAACAATAATTGTGGATAGACTAAATCTAAGCTGCAAGCAACAAAGTAAGTGAATTCATCCCTCAGACATAATAGGCCAATGAGTCCAATCAAATGCAGGTGGAACAAATCCCTTGGCAGAAAGTTGAAATTCAACATAGATCCAAAATTCCAAAATCATTCTAAATGAACCACAGTTATCAAAAACAATTGAAACAAATTCAACAGTCTTAAACCCAAAAAGGGTGAAAATGAAGACTAACCAAATTATTAGGATAACCAATTCAATACCATGGTCTGTAAACATGAAAAGATCAAATTTTGACGAGGCCCTAATTGTTAAAACCTCGTTTCTGGTAACGAGCAACCTCACCATCATTTGGGAAGAACCCCATGAGCCGACCAGCAGAGTTCTGGTAAGCATACATGAACCCTCCCATTAGCCCTATCAATCCTCCTGTCACCATTGATGGACCCTTTAGACCCGGCTTAATTCCTGCAACAAATTCACCAAAAGATCACTTATTAGACATAAAACTACATGGGCACATCCTACAACAGAAAGAGAAAGTTACCCGAGAGATAGCCGACAGTGACGGAGATGCCGGTGAGTGTGGCGAAGCGGCAGTAATCGAGAGTGTTGAAGTTGCCAACAACCTTTGTGAATGGTGGATTGCGATCAATCACGGGGTACTCGGGTTTGGTGGAGGCTGTGATATCAGTGTTCATTTTCGCGTTCTTCACAAACGCTCACTCTTATCACTGGGGTGGTGCTCTTTTCTCCCTGGTTTTGGGTCTTGAATTTCAGAATTTCAGGTTGACTGTGACGACTAAAGTCCTTGAAGAGAGGTATTGAAATGTTGGGTTTGTTGGGCTTTGAGCCTCTGCACAGGCTCACCAAGAAGACCTGATGGACTGCACTCCATCAGGTCTTCTTGCTTCCCTTTTAGAGCATGTTAGGTGAGATTTGAAGCCCAAAAGCTTGCCCATTCCAATTGCCAATAACAATTGCCCGTTGCAATTGTATCTTATCAGATAATATATCAAAATATATTATAAAATTTCAATTTGTGTTTATTGTCCCAGTTCATATAAAAAATAAATGCTAAAAATATTAGATGAAATTAGAAAAAAAATGGATACATAGTTAAAGAAACTAAAATTTAATTATATAAAAATTGGGTAATTATTTTATAAACTTTAAAAATTTATCAAAATAATATTTGATATTGACTGACATATAGATCTTTACAAGATTAGAAAACTCTAAGCCTGTGTTTGATTGAGTTGTTATTAATAGAATGAAATAAATTATAACATTATTAATCATTGAAAATGAGAGTTTATAATGAAATGAAATGAAATAGGATAGAAGGAGAAGGTTTCATAGTACATTTTATTCCATTCTAAACAGTAAAAATAAGTTACCTCTGATTTGAAGGATTTATGATGAAATTTAAAATGATAAATAATATTTTACCATATTATATTATGAATCCTTCATCCAAACAATATTTTATTATATTACATTATGTACTCTTTCATTCCTCCTAAATAATAATTTTCTAATATTACATTTATTTACATTCTATTTTATTATAAACTATTTCATTCTATTATAAACTTTACGTTCGACTAAATATAACCTAAAGTTAACTTTCAACCATCTTTACCTTCTAAGCATGAACAAATTAACAATAGTGGGCTACCACTGTTCACCTCATTTTCAGCATATGCCTTCCAATACTTAATTCCAAAGCAAAATGGTTACCCTACCTTGAAATAGAGATATGAATTTTAATTGCACGCTTTGTCTAAAATTAAGCTCAACTTTATCTATTTTCATCTCCTCGATCTACTAACCCCTCCAAAAGCTTCCAAGTTCCAAAACAGAACCATTCAATTCCGGTCCTTAACCTAATAAAATAGCATTCACAGCCTATGGTTTATGCATGTCATACCAAGCCAACAAAACCAAGACAAATTAGTATGTTGTGAGAGAAAGAAATGTTTAGGAACCTAACTTTTGTTATTGTCTTTATCCATTATTGTCCGATGAAGGACATTATGAGATCCCTCTATGATCACTTACTACCTATACGGCTATACCACTACTACACAACTCACCTTTGTCGTTTCACCAATTTCCCTCCCAGCCATGAACAGCATCTTACGTGAAGAGCAAAAACTCTGGTCTTTTGAGCAACAACGCAACAATTGTTTCTGCTATGTTTAAATTTTGTTCTGGTTGTGTTTGATATTGGAAGATCATATCCGCCTCAAGCATCTTTTAATCGGAAGTTCATAATCTAGCAGAGAGTTTTTCCTTTATGATCATCACCAAATGAACTAATGGGTCTTGAATCGATAAGTGTATTGTTCTTGAGATCCAAAGAATCCTGTTAAAAGTGCCTAACTCATCCCCAAAAGCTAGCTCAAGAGGAGGAGATTTGCACATTATTATAAATTGTTGAATACTCTTATACTTGTCCGATGTGGGATTCTTGACATACCCCCCTCAGTCCAGAGCAAGATTGGACATCTGATGGACATATTGGACAAAGAGACATAACCGGGCATCGCCCCAAACCATCGAGACAAACTGACTTGACTCTGATATCATGTTAGAAGTGCCTAATTCATCCCCAAAAGCTAGCTTAAGAGGAGGAGGTTTGTACATTATTATAAATTGTTGAATGGAATTTTGGAAGGTTCAAGGTATATTGATGGTGAAAAGGAAATTATAGGACAAAAGGACACTCGGCTTCATGTGTGAAATCAATATACAATATAATCTTAAAGGTGAAAAATGTCAAAAGCTTACCATGAAGAACATGATAGATCAAAAATCATTTCAAGAATTTTAGTACATTTAAAATATTATGTACCCTTTTGAAAAACAAATCAAATCTATATGTAAACCATGAAAAGACTTCACAAAATTTCAAAGTATTTGCCTTTCCATTATATCATATACATAATTTGACATTAGAAAAGTTGATTCAGAAATCACTACCTACTGCATCTATAGAAAGACAAGGGAAAAGAAGCCCTCTCACAATGTCAAAAGGGCAAAAACAAAAGGTTGAGGAATTTGAGTATCTGCCATTTTATCGTTATTTGATAAAAAGCCTCAAAAAAAGGCATCTAAAGAAAGTGGCAATGGCATTGGAGCCAAAGTCGACAGAACATACATAATATATTCCTCCAAACAGATCCTTCCATTTGCTAATTTCAACGTTGTTTTGGACTCTTCTTTCGACCCTTTTCTACTCACTGCAGTTCTTCTGCCTCTTTCCTCATGCACTCTCAACCAAGAAACCTCTAAGATTGCCCTGTCAACTTCTTCTCTTTGGACTTTGATTCACTTGCCGATTCTCGTTGGAATTATATTGGGACAATAACATCCTATATATACTCACTACGCTCTTCAACGCTCCTTATAACATAGACATTTCACGTCCATCCTACGTACCATCACTTTACCATTCCACAAACCTAAAAGATTATCACGTTCGGTATCTTCAGAATGTGTTCTCAAATGGGTAAGGAAGTTATGACCGAACGCGCCATTGTCATCCCCTCCTCCATAGCCTTGTTGCAGGAAAGATTCAGGCAGCTGCAGAGAGCTAAAGAGATTAGAGAAGAAAGAGAGTTTCTGAAAATGGCTGCTTACACTGAGAACAGGCTTGGTCATTCACTGCAACGAGAATCTGCGGGCAGGCTGTTTTTCCAACCTGAGTTGATCATTCACAAACCAAGTTCGCCACCTCATGTGTCGCTCTCTCTTTGGCCAGAATCGCAGTTGCAGAGCCAACAAGGTGATTTTCAGTTTGTAGAAAGTCCACGATCGTTGAGCTTTCCTTCTTCTCAGGAAACACATGCTAAGAACAGTCCTACAATGTGGGAGTGGGACAAGCGTGACGATTGTGTGTCTGATGAAATTGACACTTCTCTCCACCTGTAAACACGTTTCCGTACTGGTTTCGGTATTAATATAAGAACTGGCAGTTACAATACACTATTGACAATGTGACAGCTATTCAAGATGTTAGATCCTTCGATATCTTTCCATGTTACAAATCTTTCAAAATTTGTTCTACTTGTCAACACATTCAAATGTATTTGAATTAGTCTTGTCACAAATCTTTCAAAACCTGTGATATTTGTCAACACATTCAAATGTATTTGAATTAGCCTTAATTAATTGTTACAAGATTTGGAGCAAAGATTTTAAAAATTATTTTTTCCTTGTAAAGCTATATAGAACAAGATGTATACATAATCAACTGTACTTTTTAACTGGATCTAAAACTCTATTATGGTATCAGAGATCTTTCTTTCTAATTGATCCTGTCAGATTTTCTTCCTTCCTTGAATACTTACATCTCACTTCTTACCCTTGTTGTCCTTATTTTTTTCACCAACATGAACAACTCATCTAACAATATAAGTAAAACACAGTCCATAACACTAATGACCCACACAGGACATTGATAAGCATCAATGTTGCAGCTCAAACTCCCTTAAAACTCATCTCATCCAACTATATCTCATGGAAGCTTCAATTTCGTACTTATTGATAATACCCACATGTTAGTGTCTCATATTAGAAAAAGAAGGAAAAGAATACTAACATCTAAGTCTAGTGGGTTATTCCACCTATTATCAATTGTTTTAAGAATGAAACTTTACTTAAACTTGTGTGTGGTCTAATTTTCTTTCTCATGTAGATCCGTAGGCTCATTATAAACTTCATATAATATCAGAGCAGTTTTGTTCCAGATTATTAATTTCCCAATTATCCATCTGAATGTTAGCACTACAACAAAAACATATAATTTGATTGTTTAGATTTTTCGCGACGTTTCAAAAACGTCACAAATTATTTAAATTTTTTGCGACGTCTTATTAAAACGTCGTTAAATTGTTTAACTATCAGCGACGTTTTTTAATTAAAACAACATAAAATAGCTTTAACGACGTTTTGTTGGATAAAACGTCGCTGAACCTTTAGTAACAAATTAATTAAAATGATGTTTTTGGTTTCGTTTACGGCCGCATCCTCACTGCTACCTCTCTCTCTTTTTCTGTTCCTTCAACACTTTCAAACCTCCCTCTCAAATTCGACCTGGGTCTCGCGGTTCTTCAAATGCAGCAGCTATCGTGTGCGTCTTCCTTGGAGCTTCGACGTCTCTTCGTCTGTCCAGCCTCTCCCAAATTAAAACCTAGCCTTTAAAACCCAGCCTCCCCCTTGGAGCTTCGACGTCTCTTCCTCTGGTCCTTTCTCTCTCTAGAAGCCATTCTCAACTAAGCAACGAAACCCCCAATCGATCTTCTTATTTCTCTACAAAAATCCACCAGGTAAAACCTCTTCTTTTTTCATGCTTTTTACTGCACAAGTCGTTTTGTTTTTGATGCTCCCTGGGTTACTAAGTGTACCCGACGATTTGGTTTATGTGTAAGCTCTGTTTGGTTTCTGTGTAAGAACTTCTGATTCCACCCAAGATTTCCTAGATCTGCAATTATATGGCAGTCAATATTTTTTTTGAAATCCTAGTTTGTTAAATTTTTCGATTTTTAGCTAGAATATTTCAGATCTGTAATATGTATATTTGGTGGAAAAGGAAATGTCGGGGACTGGGAAATATTTAATCTCGCGAATCTTCCCCTTTGGGTTAATGGGATTTGGGATTTCGGCTTTTGGCTATGTGAATCTTGAATTTTTTTTGTGTTTTAATTTTGGATCTAGAAAACATACCAGTTGAAATGTTTTTCTTTTTAGAAAAAACAAAAATCTGTCTTGATGGGAATTTTGTTAAATGTGATGTGTCTTATGTAATGTTGTTTTGCATGACTTATGTCATTTTGCCATTACTTTATAAGATCTCGACTTGGGCAATAATGTCTTCGGAGAAGTTTTTGTGTATGTTCAGTTGTGTAGCAATGTATAGCGTCTTGCTTCTCTTTGTTCTGTCTTTAATCAATATACAATATATTGTTTGTTCGTGACATGGGAAGAACTTGTTCTCAAATTGGCAACTAATATAGGTCTAGTATTTCTATTTGTGGATCAATATAAGAACTATAACTGATCTTGAAAGTCCTTTTTTATTTTGCTTGCGAACTAAAGTTCTCATGGATGATGATGCACTGAATATTCGAAATTGTGGCTACTATGAGCCATCATTTAAGGGGCATCTTGGTCTGCAGCTCATGTCAAGTATGGCAGGCAATGCTCAAATGACAGCTGTAGCAATTGACAGAATGATGGGTTATCGACTTCTATCTAATTTGGCTATTGTAGCATGGGTGTTTTCTCCAGGAAATGTTGCGCAATTTAATACCTCTGATCGTCCATGGGAGGTACATCATGAGCTCTCTCTCTCTTTTCAGCTGCATACACATAAGTCTTTTTTGCTGCGAAATATTTTTCACATTTTATGTTTATGAAAACAGATGTATGAGAAGGAAATGAACTTTAATACATTAAAGTTTTTCGGATCTAATGCAATGTACCTTGGTATCAACTATTGTTTTACTTTTTATTTCATTGGTTTAAGTAAATATTTTTGAGAAGCTCCACTACAGATGAGTTTTAAATCTGGTAGATTCTAGCTTATTTTCCCAGGGCCTATTTAACTGATGCTACACTTTCATGGTATGAGACCTTATCCTTTCTAGTCACTTCAAAACTCTGTCAATCTGTTGAGTATACCATTATTTAATGAGAGGGTGAAGTGATGCAATATATAGAATGCTGATGATGTTTGCAAAATGAATGTTGATGTTGTTTTGTGTTATTCTTTTCTCTTATATATTTATGTCATTGATCTACTGTCGTGATGTGGATTGCTTCCCGCCAGCAATAAGTTTTCACTTTATCATCTACATTTGGGCTCTTCATGTTGTTGTTCTTGTCGCTTTTTGGATTTTGTTATACTTTCACATCGAGAAAGTGATTGAGGAAAAGTTAAAATTCTAGGGTGCAACAGATCCCAACTTTATTTCTCTGTGCCATAATGATTTATGGCTTTTTGGGTCTATCATTCTCCCAGATTTTTACATTAAGCTTTCCTTTCTTCCGGGATAGGTTCAACGATATTACTGATATTGAAGCGTTCAATTCCTTCATTTCCTATTAAACCTTTTGAAGCACTAAAGGATGAAATTTTCTTATTTTCTTTGCCCTTATTCTCCTGAAAACTTGCATTTCCACTGATGCTTATTGTTTTCACTTTAATAGGAAATTCAGTGTCTTTAAAATGAAATGATTTATAACAGGGAAGAAAAAAGTAGTACTCAATCCACCCCTGGACTAGGGGTAATTATCACCATGTCTTTATCTCTAATCTCCTTTTTGTTGTTTATCATTCATTGTCCCTCACATAATATCTGAAAATAATAATATTTGTTGATTAAATAATATTTGAAAATTTATCGTGCTTCCCATTTCATTTTTGGGTTACTATTCCTTGAGTGGAGTTTGTACAAAGGTTGTTTTGACCTTGGTGAAGATGATGCTGATGCAACGAGTACAAATTGGAAAGACAGTCCTGAAATAGAGCCTGATTTTCAGGTTCTTACGAAGCTAGTATTGCCTTCTATTAAGATATTTTATTTTATTTTTAATATTATTTGTATTATGATATATTTGGTATTTTTTTGTAATTAGGAAATTGGTTTGATATATGTAAGCTAGATATTTTTGGAAGAAAGGAATCTTAAACAACAAAGAATCCTAAAAGAGAAAAGGCCTGTCGAAAATAAGAATCCATGATGTGGCAAAGATCTATCTTTCTTAGTTGCTGTGTTTAGGCGTTTTTCAAAGATCAATTACAAAGTTTTACAACAGATATTTGTTTGAAGACTCTCCGTGATTATTCATATAATGGTTGTTCATTATACTTTTGTAGACAGAGGAGATACTTGGAGATCCAAAGACTTCAGGAAATGGCAGCATCTATTATTTACTCTGAACGTGGTGATCGTCTAATATATCTCACTTTGGAACTGAAGCTGAGCTCAATGAAGTAAGAGAGGCAATTCAAGTGGTCCT
>JANITW010000003.1:6064511-6076745 GCA_027564335.1 Erythroxylum williamsii
TTCTTAGCCTTAAATGATATTTCTCATCTTACAAGTCTGCCTCGGACACCAGAGCACAACGGTTTGAAAGAAGACATCTCCACATTGTTGAAACAGGTTTAACCTTGTTAACTCATTCAACAATTCCTATCATACATTGGCCACAAGTTGTTGCCACTGTTGTCTATTTAATTAACAGAATGCCTACATCAACTTTAGATCTTCTTTCACTATATGAAAAAATTTTTGGTACAACACCGAACACCGATACCAAACTCGAAATATTTGGGTGTCTTTGTTACCCTTGGCTTTGTCCCTATACCAATCACAAGCTTGAAGAACCATTAAAACCATGCGTATTTTTTGGATACTCTTTAACCCAAAACGCTTACCTTTGCTTTAATCCATCTTCTAACAAGACATACACATCTAGGCATGTCAAATTTGTTGAGTTAGTTTTTCGCTTCAAAACCTTAGGTTCCACTTCACCAACACATGATTCTGTTCCCTTATCAACTTGGATTCCTCCAACTTTACATATTAAAATAAATCAACCAACCATTCAGCTACTCATTACTCTATCTACTGGTCTAACCTCCAATAAGTCTTAATCTTAATATGAGAACTTAGCTTCAATTACCCAGTCAGCATCCTCATCTGAAACCATTTCCACTCACTCATCTCATCCTATGCAAACAAGAGCCAAAAATAACATTCACAAAGCTGTCCAATGTTTGAACCTTATCACTTGCTTGCAAACTTCTAACCATTTTGAACCAACCAGTGTCACTCAGGCCATTAGAGATCCAAAATGGCGTCAGGCAACATCTGAAGAATATGATGCTTTGGTTAGAAATGGGACATGAGAGTTAGTTTCAAATGACTAATCACAATATAATTGGTTGTAAATGGATTTTTTGCACTAAATATAATTCTGATGGCCCAATTGATAGGTTCAAAGCATGCCTAGTTGCAAAAGGCTTTCATCAACGATTAAGAGTTTATTGCTATGATACATTCAACCCTATCGTCAAACCGACAACAATATGTCTTGTGCTTAGTTTTGCAATCAGTCATGGATGGAAGCTACAACACCTGGATATAAATAATGCATTTTTATAAGGTAATCTTTATGAAACTGTTTACATGAGTCAACCTCCTACATTCATTGATTAAGACCACCCACATCATGTTTGTAAACTACAAAAAGCAATCTATGGACTAAAGTAAGCGCCCAGAGCTTTGTATCATAAGTTAAAGCACTTCCTACTCAAGTTTGGATTTCATAATTCCCATTCTGATACCTCACTTTTCATCTACAATTGTCATGGTCAACATCTATACTTATTGGTCTACATTGATGACATAGTAATTACTGGGAGTAGCACTAAGTTCTTGAATCAATTTGTCTAGTCCTTAGCACAAAAATTCTCCCTAAAAGATCTTAGTCCACTATTATATTTTCTAGGCGTAGAGGTTATTCCTAATAAAAAAGGAATACTCCTATCTCAATGAAAATATATCCTCAATCTACTTGTAAGAACCAACATGATTGCCTCTAAGCCTATTCAAACACCCATGTGCTCCATGGCTAAACCATCTTTCAATTCTGAAGATCCTCCACCGGATGCATTTGAATATTGAGCAGTTGAGGGAACTCCACAATACTTATTACTCACCCGACCAGATATAAGTTTTACTGTCAACAAGCTCTCTCAATATATGCACAAATCAACTACAAAACACTGGTATCTGGTCAAGAGATTTCTAAGGTATCCTTGTGGAACAATGACTTAATGCCTTCAAATTCATCGCCAATCTCTAGTTTCATTACATACCTTTTCCAATGCTGATTGGGGAAGAGACAACGACACTTATCAATCTACTGGTGCATATATTGTTTTTCTGGGTGGCAATGCAATTTCATGGAGCTCTAAAAGCAAAGAATTGTTGCAAGATCATTTACGGAAGCTGAATATAGATTCGTTGCTAATACAGCTGCAGAAATCAGTTGGATCACCTTAGTGTTGTCTGAACTTGATATTCAACTACCTTCTTGTCCAGTTATATATTGTGATAATGTTGGTGCCAATCAATTATATTCCAACCTAGTTTTTCATTCTTGAATGAAACATGTTGCTATAGATTTTCATTCTATGAGAGATCAAGTTCATAATGGGAAACTCAGAGTTGCTCATGTCTCAACTGATGATTAATTAGCTGGTATTCTAACAAAGCCACTATCCAGATCTCGATTTCTTCATCTTACAGACAAGATTGAACTCTCAAACTGAGTCCCATCTTAAGGGGGCATGTAACAACTGTTCAAGATCTTAGATCTTTTCATATCATAGATCTTTCAAAATCTGTTGTAGCTATCAGCACATTCAAATGTATTTGAATTAGTCTTAGTTGTTACAAGATTTGGGGCAAAGATTTTAGGAACTAGTTTTTTTCTTGTAAAGCTATATAAACCAACGAAGTATACATTATCAATTGTACATTTTTACTGAATCCAAAACTCTATTAGATACTATAGCTCGTGATACTATTTCATTTTGTATGGAACTCTCAAATTTTCATCCACCTATCTCTTACCACTTCCACATGTTTGTTGTCATTAATAGGAAGCTTAAGGTTGGACAATGCAATATCATATGTGTATTATCTTCCTCCATACATTTTCATTAGACTATCATATGTCATTATGAGTTAATAATTGTTTGTTTAAGTTAGTAACGAATGTAAATAGAGATAATAAGTTTAAAATTATCTAATGTTTAAAAATTTTTAATTTAATATAAAAAATTTAAAAATTTTAATTTAATGAATAAAAATTAAAAGTAAAAAATCTTAAAAATTGGGCACTGTTCAGTTTACTATCTCTATAAAAAAATACACTCAAATGCAAATTATTATATTATATCCACCTTGCAAGTTTTATCAAGAGAAAGAATGAGTTATAAGGCGAGAGCTTAATTGATATATTAATTCTAGAAGTACATATATTTCAAGAATACTCATGTCAAGGGGTTGAATTTTAATCAATTATACGCTGGTATGAACTTTAACTCAAATATCTTTTAATTTTTTCTATTTGACTTGGACCAATAATAATTATTTAAAAATTTGAAAAGTTACTTCTTCGTCAACTATTTATTCAATTCGTTCAACTAGTTGATGAAGTTGATATTTGAATAAGAGAATTGGTAACTTCAGTATATTTTATTACATTAATCCAACCATAAATGCCTCTTACCTAGAGGTCTGGTTTTGGGTAAGAGCAAGAAGGGCATGTGCTCAGGGTTTTGTTCTTTATAAAAGTGAAGAGTCTACTTTTGACATTCACGAAGAGTAACAAAAAGAGTCCTTATTTTGTCTCTTTTATTGTTTATGATTTCAATTTTGACTCTAATAAAAAACAAAAAGAGACAACTATTTTGCCATTTTTTTTTACCTTACTCAAATCCTATAAAATGTCAGGAACATGACTTGTTTACTTATTCAAATGTAAGAGAAAATGTAAAACAATAATTAAATTCGATTATTTAAGAAAAAGAAGAACTCTAGGTAGTAGATCCCACCCTCCTCGAGCAACCTGAGGTGAAGTGAAAGTGGCTAAGAACATCAAACTTTGGTTTTTTATATACATCCAGCTGGTTGTATGGAAACAAAAGACAGAACTTTAGATACGTTTGAAGTAAAGGAAGAAGACAAGATTCTAAATACTACATCACATTAAACTGTCCATTTTGTTTTAAGCACCTTTGCCAAGTGTTTGAAACTTTGAATAGGTTTCCTCCTCCGTTAAGATTGTGTCCACAAGCTTTTACTGATTGGAATTGTCGAATCCCCAGCCGATTGAATTCGAGATAAGATCTTCTATTTAATTTTATGGTGTCTTATTGTGTCCAGTGAATCTCAGCTATTTATTTATGCGGGATCTACACAAGACCCACATAAATGAATGGTTGAGATTTACTGGACACAATAAAACACCATAAAATTGGACAAAGATTCTGGACTCATTGAATTCTCACTCTTTTCTATTGGTAAGAGTAATATACTAATATTGAAATTAAATTGATAATTCTCGAGTTTATTTTTTAAATAATTATATGAATCGAATTTGTGATTATTACATATCTCATAAGTTATTAAAATTAATTATTATAATTTTTTTGTTATTAAAAAAGGAAATTTTCTTTTTTCTAATTAAATAATATTTTTAATGAGTCTAAAAAGTGTTATAATAATAAGCGAGCCTTGAGATCACTGAGTTTGAGAATACAGACAAGAACAACCATCCAACTTTCGTTCTGATTCTTAAAATGTCGATGATTTAAGATCTTTTATAGAAGATAACTTCTGCTGTTTGATATTTATCCAATTCAGAAGCTCTTTTACAAAAGAAAATACCTTCTTTAAGGTAAAGATAGTATGATAATATCAGGAACTCTTCAAATCTAACATGTAAAGTTTAGAAAGCTACCAGTTCAACTTAAGAAGCATGCACTTGTCACTAAAAGTTCAGCACTTTTACAGTGGCAATACAGAAGAAACTTTTAGTTCACACCACTTCTGGTGCCCGAAACTTGGAGATGTTGAGTGCATTATTGGCCTTATCATGGGTATGGAACTTGGCAAGTATAAACTCATCAAGTCCATGTACCGGCTCAATAATAATTCTGCTTGAAAAATAGTTTTTTGAAAGTTGATTAATAATTTTTTTAGTTATAAATAATTTTATTCGTTCTTTTAATATCATATTTGATATCAATTTTAAGTGGGATGTCATACTTTTCCTCTTTTTAATTTTTTTGTGCATGTTAATGTTTAATTGAATTTAGATTTTCCTATTAACATAATATTTCACGTAGACGAAGATTTCAAATTCTATATTAAAAAAGAAAGGAGAAAAATAATTTATAAGTTCATATAAAATAATATTATCCAACTCCTAATTAACTATATTCCAAAAGAGCGAGAAATAACAATGTTTTACAAATTGAAATGAAAGTTAAACTGGTAAGATAAGATTGAAATATGATTAAAGAAGATTGTCATTATCTGCCGAAGAATTTGAAATTTAATTTTAAAAAATTATTAAATAAAAATTAATTGAAAAACAAGAGCACTCTTAGCCCTAATTCACATCCTTAGAATGAGGCAATTAGTGTATCCATTCATCATAATTCAAGTGGAGAATGGGGAGAATGCTTAGTTTTGTTTTGATCATTGATCTAGCGAAAGCCTTTTATATTTGAGGGATAGAATACTAGTTCATGCTTAGGTCAAGAAGGCTATTTCTTATAATTCTTAACATTTCTGTGAAAGAGGGCTAATAGGTCCTGATTTACTATCCGGACTACTTGCCTAACATTACATGAACGGATAATCCTGTATGGATCCTTAACACCAATAGCTTTTTTTACTAATTCCTTGGTTGGAATCATGATTCCTAAAGCCTCTTTCACTACTTAGTTGACTATAAGGAGAAGGTTGAAAACAAAAGTCAGGATCATTGGCTCTAATGATCTTCTATGCAAACTATGCTACTAGGTTGAATCTATTGATCATCTTTTCTTCAAATGTAATTATACTAGAATGCCATACAATGAATCTTACATGTTCAAAGACCGATTGACATAATATTCTGATTTGAGCAAACACATAATTTGTAAAGTTGGGGAAAGATCAAGTATGTCTTAGTCTCAGTTTAAATTAATCAATATATGCAACTTAGATGGAAAGAAATAAAAGACTTTTCCACAAAAAGAAAACTGAAAAGTATGTTTTAGCATACAGAATTTAATGACGGATTAGAAAAATTCTAGAAGTTCATCAATAGATAGGAAAACTAAGTCTTTCTGCAAGGAGAAGATGGAAACTTTAATTTGTCATGTTCCTAGCTTTACCCGATAGTATGATTTTGTGGTTTTGTTGTATAATTTCAAACGTTTGGGCATTACCTTGTAATGCCTCTTGCAATGCCTTTTATAACTCTTAATGAATTCATTATTTTGCCAAAAAAATTATAAAATTAATTAATTTATAAAATTAACTTTTTAATTAATAAATTTGTCAATTTTTAATAATAAGAGTTTTAAAAATGAGCTAAATTAAAAAAAACTAAAAAATTAATTAATTTAAAATATTTTTTATTGAACTTATTGAATCAATTAAAATTTTTAATTGTTGGCAACTGTGACTTCCAACTTACGCACAACTCTAGATAAACTTAAAAGTTATAATCTTCAGCAGGTTCTGGCTCTTCAGTCAGTTTTGTCATGGTCTAAATGGCTAGGGTTCCGCAGAAGACATTACTGTATCTGATTCTCTATCGATCTTTCAGCTTTCTGTTTGCTTCATAAATACGGACACCTTGGTCTGGTCCCGTTATCACTAAAGATGTGAACAGCTTTTTACTCGTCAGCTTTTTTTCTCAAAGACCAATCTAGTCATTGTCTTTTAGGACTCCTTTTCAGAGCAATAAGATTCTTTTCTAAATATGAAATTAGTCTTGTACAAATCTCAAAAGAGAAAATCGTAACAAGCATTTTAAATACAAACTCACATGTTGGTGAAGAGTTGGAACTATTCTTTTAAGTGTATTTGTGATTTTGAATTTTTCTCATATATGCAGCCGTTTAAAACTTGAGATTAAAATTTTATTTCTCACAAAAAATTTACCTGATTTGAGTAAGGATTAGTTTGAGTGTGAATGATTTAAAGATATTTTCTTATAGTTGAGACTCTCCTAAATCAACTCATGTGTAACAAAAAAAAAACACTCACATATTGGTAAAGAGTTGAAACTATTCAGACCAACCTTCCAAACTTAAAATTGACCCCGAAACACAATTAATCAAATCAGGTCGACATTGCCAAACAAGGAGTTGCAAAGGCTCGTGGAAGGAGAGCTCAGGCTGCAGCAAATCACAAGCAAACCTGTTATCAGAAGTTCAATTTGGATTCAGATATTTAATCTAAATCAGGCTGAATTTTTATGTTTGAGCTTGAAATTCTTTTCGGGTCCGAACTTTAAGGAACCTGATATCAGTCCCATGCTAGGTCGTCATTGGAAGTGAATGCGCGGTCCTCAATGCGTTTCTGATCTATATAACACTTTGAATGCGTTATCAGAAATATTGAGAATCTGGATCACCCTGTAAAGCTGCCTTGAAATGATCAACAAGCCTCGTGGAGATGCCAATGAACAGTTTCTGTTTACAGTATGGGGCTCTCAAACTTTGATAATATCCTCTACCAAATGCTGGCCCGATGTTCTAGCATACTGGTTAGGTCTAATATGTTCCTATCGTTGATGATGTGATAAGTAGCTGAAACTGTAGCTTAAATGAATTAATTAATACATAAATTATCATATGAATATTATAAACTTACCAATGTCTCACTTTATTTAAGAACATGAGAATATAAAAATAATTGCCCTTTTGCCACATTTTGCCAAGCAACTTCGTAGCAATAATTTGAACCACACAAGAACATGTATAAAAGTATCCATTGAATTCCTTGATTGACGGGCTATCACACAAACTCTCACATTTCTGGAAGTGCATGGGATGAGATTTTGAGAAAGTGACAGAGAAGAGAAGATCGAATCAAACAAGCGAACGAGTGAGTTTGGTCACTTTCACTTTCACATTCATTTTATCTTTTCGATTATTGCAAGTCAATGGGCAAGCAATTGCTGCATTGCCCACACAGTAGAGTTGCCCCAGTATGGCAAACGTGACAAGTTGATAATATCATTTTCCAATATTTAGCTGCCTCCTTTTTCTTTTAATTTAATATTTTTATCTTTCAAGGACAATCTTTACATCCTGCACACCTCCCAAGTTTCCTCTAAAACGTCATCACATAGAAAAGCAGTCGAGATGTTCAAAGAAAATAAAGTCAATATTAAAATATTCATTCAATAAATTATAAAATTTTAAATTATTTAATTTTTATTTAATAATTTTGTCGTTAAAATAGGTCAATTTATTAATTAAAAAGTCTAATTTTGTAAATTAATAATTTTTATAAATAAAAATAAATCAATTATTTTTATTTAATAATTTATTTTTCAATTAAGCTTTAGATTTTTTGATAAATAAGAATAATGATTCTTTAATTTTATTTAATTTTTAGTAAATTTTATAGCCATCTAATACCAATTGAATCTTTTACCCTTAAAATTTCTGTCTTACTGATTTAACTTCCGATATAATTTTTAAAACGTTAAAAAACATTTTATTTAACTCTAACTATTTTTTATAAACGTAACAAATATATTCATAAACAATCGAAACTATATAGCTTTGAGATAGAACCATAAGCAACTAAATTGAGGGTTGCATGTAAATTTTTGGGGAAAAAAGGATAAACCTTGAATGTTTTTATTTTCTAAGGGATAAGTTGTTAATAAGTTAACTTATTATTATTAAATACTAAAATATTGTTGTTAAGATATATTATATATATATCTTTTATTTAGTTTTAACATTTTAATTAGACATATAAAATCTTAATTATAGTGGGATTCAAAAACCGTGGTTGCTACACTTATGTTGGTGAGAGTTATTTTGTACTGTGGGATTGTGTGGATAAAGGATAAGAGAAATTTGTTTTGCGGAGATATTCATGGATAGCAGAATAAGTGAAGTGAATATCGCTGAATATCGTGTATATCTTTTGTCAATAGAAGAAGTATATTGCTTATTTATGTGTTGAAGCCATGTGTGTGTGTGTGTTAGATAAACTTAGTAGATTGTTGAACAAGTGTTGCTGTTGTGTGCATTAAATGAAGTTTTAAAGAACGCAGTCATGGGTGAACAGAGAATAAGAAGCTCATGTTTGTTTGGGAGTTCTAGTCTTCATATGTCCACCATAGGTCTTGCAATTATTAGATGATTGCGCGTTAAAGTGAAGGTGCAGTATGGGTTGGAAAAAGAGCTTATGTGATTTTTGGTTTCTTGCAATTATTAGATGAGTGGGCATTACATTGACATGAGTGTATGTCTCTCACAAGCTATGGTGTAGTGGGTTGATAAGGTATTAGTATTGCATATGTTCGATCTTGGTATTAGGAAATAATTCGAAAGCAAGTGAAGCCAGTTAAGGAAGGTGGTTGGAGCGGAACGTGCAATATCACACCGTTGATTGGAGCTTTAATTGCTGATGCATATTTGGGAAGGTTTTGGACAATAGCGTGTTAGTCAACCATCTATGTTTTTCTGTGGTTTCATGTTACTGTTTATGTGAGTCAGCCTATTGGTGTTGCGACGACTTCCAAATCTATTTTAGTGGAGCTTAACCTTTCGGAAAGTTGTCTTCTTTTTCTCAAGTGTATTATTATTTTGTTCTTAGTTGATTGATCACTTGAGTTGTTTATTTTTTATCTTTATTATCAAATATTGTTGAGAAAATCCTCTGTTGAGGTTAGTACGAGGCGGTCGTACTATTGGGTTAATTGAGAAAATCTTCTGTTGAGGTTAGTACGAGGCGGTCATACTATTTGGTGTGAAATTCTTTCATGGGAAGTAAAGTTAAGAGATAGTGTCAAGGGCTGAGTGGTGTCAGCTTAGTAAAGCCTTGGGTAAAACTATTGTATGTCGGTGAAAGTATTAAGCTGGGTGAGGGCTCCGCAAACATAGGTAAGGTGTGCTGAACTGCGTTACTAAATTTCTGGTGTTTTTATTATTTTGGTTTGCTTGTTTTTATTTTTGTTGGTGCCAAATAAGTTCGTGAAAAGTTTGTGAAATAATGAACCCCCTTCAATTTTTCAATTGGTATCAGAGAGAAGTCACCGATTCAGAACTTGGTAGCAAGTTAGTGTAGATCTTAGTTTCGCGAACATGACTACAAGAGAGGCATTATAGGTGGAAAATGAAAAAAGTGTGAATTATGTGGAAGATGAAAAAGAAGACTTGGTATTACTCACACGAAATTTTGGTAAATGGTTGAAGAGGGTGAAAAAAGACAGAACCGAGTTTAGGCAAAAAGGCAGGAGCTCATCGAACAACAACTTCAAACAAGTCAAAACTCAAAAGGAAGAAAGAAAGGTAAAGATAATTCAATGCCATGAGTTTCAAGGCTTCGGACATGTTCAAGCGGAGTGTGCTAATACTATGAAGAAGAGAAAAAAAAATCTTATGCAAGCACTAGGAGTGATAACGAATCTGGAAGTGAAGAAGTTGTGAAGAATGATGCTTTAGTTACTCTGTACAGCAAGAGTCCAATTACTTGTTTAGCAGTAACTGAGAAGGAAGTAATTGGAGACGAAAAGTGAGTAAATCTAAAAATTTTGGGAAAAATGTAATCAATTAAGCTCAAAGCTCGATCTCAGATGATGATAGTGATGAAAGTGAATCAAGTGATAAAATGGAGAATATTTACGAGGCTTACGAATTAATGTACGAAAAATTGGTGAATATATGTAGAAAGAATGAAAGATTGAAGGAAGAGAATCTCACCATGAAGAACACCATTCAAGGGTTAGAAAAGAATTTGATGTTGACGTCAAATGAGCTTGGTGAAGCTAGAATGAAATTAGTAAGTACCGAAAAGGGATTGAGAATGTTAAATGGAGATACCGAAAAGCTAGAAAAGTTGTTAGAAATTGGTAAAGTTAAAGGGGATCTTCAAGCCATTGACTATAAGGGTGGGTGCTCTAAAGTGAATGAGAAGAAAGATGACATATCCAAATATGTCCGAGAAGAAGAAACATCGAGAAAGAATCGAAGATTTATACCCATATGTCACTTTTGTGGAGTCATTAGACATATAAGGCCAAGATGTTATCAGTTACTACAAATGATGTTTCAAATGGGTCAAAATTGAAAATCTAGACACTCTTCATTAAATTTCCAGCAGCATCCCATGGTATCGAAGCAAGTTTGGATTAGAAAGGATCAAGTACAAGCACAAATACGTAGTGAAGAAAAAAAAGAAGATGCCTAGATTTACAGTTAGTTACTGCAGAAAGTGACTTACAGTTAGTTACTATAGATGGAGTAGCTGTAGAAAGTGGTTTACAGTTAGTTACTTCAGAGGAAGTAACTACAGAAACTGAACAACTTTCAGTTACTTCGGATGATGAACTAACCAAAACAATGACAGTTGATTTGAACAGAGGTTCTTCATCTCGAATCCAAAGAAATCAGCTAGTAGAAAATGTTATTGGGGATGTGAGTGAAAGAAAAAAAACAATAGAAAGAGAAAAGGTTGATTATCGAGAACTTGCAGGCTACCGGTGTTACACATCTTCATTCGAGCCAAAGAAAAACACCAAGTTTGAGATTCTTCGAGGGGCACAGAGATAGTGTGCTTTATATTTTTGAAGTATTTTTTGTGTGTTGTTAAATACAAAAAAAGGAAATGAAAAAAGAAAAGAAAAGAAAAGAAAAGATTTTTTTTACTTCTTTTACTTCTTTAGTTTTATATTGCTATTGTCATCCAATTTGTTTTTAGTAGTTTGCATTGTGACTTCTATTTGGCTCCACCAAAGACTCTTTAGCTCTCTCATCAGTGTGGATCTCTCTCTCGGATATCTTTTTCTCTCACTACACTGACAACACTAATAGTTCATTGCTTGGGTTTATGAATTTGATCACTCTGATGAAGAAGGAAGTGAAGTAAGTAGTAATATATTGGCACGTGTTTTGAATGGTGGTAAATTGTCATCTTGGCATGCTTATGATTCTTTCGCTGCACCTATGGTTGATGATGATGATTACTCGGTTTGATATTATTTTGTCCCAAGGGGAAGACATCAAATTGTTTATGGTAAACGTTTCATTCAGGGGGAGATTTCAAGGTATATGTTAAGTCCAAATGACTTTACTTACATATAATTTTGATGCATAACAAAGAAAACAATAAAAGGAAAACAAAAGTAGACGAAGCAATACAGACCCAAAGAGCAAAACAGATGCAGATGTAGAGAGCAAAACAGACGTAGACGCAAAGAGCAAAACAGACGCAGACGCAAAGAGCAAAACAGACGCAGACACAAAGAGCAAAACAGACGCAGATGCAGACGTAGAAACACAGACGTAAAAAATACAGACGAAGAAAAGCAAACGCAGAATTCGAAAAGAAGACGAAGCAGTCAGTTCGAGTTAGTTACAGAACTCAACTGATTAACCGTTTCTTTTAAAGATTCAAGAAACAAGATTCAAGAAACAAGAATCAAGAAGCAGTTGGAGACGAAGGCTATAAATACAAGTCGAAGTCGAAGATTGCAAA
>JANITW010000003.1:6156073-6170452 GCA_027564335.1 Erythroxylum williamsii
TCCATTCCATTCCATTTCCAACAATTTCCAATCCTAGCAATTACAAAACAATCATTATTCCATTTCCATTTCATTCCATTTCCAACAATTTCCAATCCTAACAATTACAAAACAATCATAATTTCATTTCCATTCCTTTCCAACAATTTCCAATCCTAACAATTACAAAACAATCTTAATTTTATTTCCATTCCATTCCATTTCCAACAATTTTCAATCCTAACAATTACAAAACAATCATAATTCCATTTCCATTCCATTCCATTCCATTTCTAACAATTTCCAACCCTAACAATTACAAAACAATCATAATTCATTTTCCATTCCATTCCATTTCCAACAATTTCCAATCCTAACAATTACAAAACAATCATAATTTCATTTCTATTCCATTCCATTTCCAACAATTTCTAATTCTAACAATTACAAAACAATCATAATTATATTTCTAACAATTTCCAATCCTAACAATTACAAAACAATCATAATTCTATTTCCATTTTATTCCATTTACAACAATTTCCAATCTTAACAATTACAAAACAATCATAATTCGATTTCTATTCTATTCTATTTCTAACAATTTCCAATCCTAACAATTACAAAACAATCATAATTCTATTTCCATTACATTCCATTTACAACAATTTCCAATCCTAATAATTACAAAACAATCATAATTCCATTTCTATTCCATTCCATTTACAACAATTTCCAATCCTAACAATTACAAAACAATCATAATTCTATTTACATTCCATTCCATTTCGAATAATTTCCAATCCTAACAATTACAAAACAATCATAATTCCATTTCTATTTCATACCATTTCCAACAATTCCCAATCATAACAATTACAAAACAATCATAATTCTATTTCCATTTCATTCCATTTCCAATAATTTCCAATCCTAACAATTACACAACAATCATAATTTCATTTCCAATAATTTCCAATCATAACAATTACAAAACAATCATAATTCCATTTCCATTCCATTCCATTTACAACAATTTCCAATCCTAACAATTACACAACAATCATAATTCCATTTCCATTCTATTCCATTTCCAACAATTTCTAATCCTAACAATTACAAAACAATCATAATTCCATTTCTATTTCATACCATTTCCAACAATTTCTAATCATAACAATTACAAAACAATCATAATTTTATTCAATATCCAACAATTTCCAATCCTAATTAACATAAGACATTCATAATTTTATTTCCAACAAATCATAATATGATATACACCATTTTATATTTTGTTCTTAAATATATATGATGCTTTTATAATTCTTAATCGACATTAAGAACTTTAAGTATAAAATGGAATCTACAAGTATAAACATATTTACAAATCACAATTTGATAACATTACCAATTTTAAATATTTATGTTTCCCTACACATATATATTACAATTGCATTAAAGTTCAACATCTTTTAACTTTTATAGTGAATTAATTATTTACTTAGCTAAAACTAATACTCAAATAAGCAAATACTATCATTAATTACAATCAAATTATTATTAATTTCTAATTCTATAATTTTATACTTAACTCATTATTTACCAAAATTCAATACCCAAATATTAAAAATGAATTACCATTTAACAAATATTAAGAATGTGTCAATTAATGATTTAAGCTTTTTCAATTTTACTAATTTTGATTATCAATTTTACAATTTTACATTTAATTATTAATTTCACATTTCATTATCAAATTTACAATTAGGTTTAAATGTTGATTTAATTTTGATTATCAAACTCAATCTCAAATTTAATTGTACAAACTCAAATTTAATCTCATTCATCAATAATTCAACAAATCAATATTAATACCTTAAAATCTACTAAATCACAATCACAATCACCATTTCAAATTTAATTTCCAATCGGACCAAACCACTTCTAAAATGCAAAATGCCAACTTCACTTCAACCGAAATCAACTTTTCTTCAACATTCACACAACTTCACTTCAACTTCAACCGAAATCAACTTCAAAATTTTCCCCAAATCCAACACAACAACACCAATTTTTAACCCCAAATCCACCATCATCCAACAACCAACACAATCAAAGAAGCAATAAATTTCAAAATGCGTGAAAAATGAAACAAAAATCAAAATGCCAAAACAATCGGTCTTCACCAATCTGGGTCGAGTCGGGTCACGGTCGGGTCGATGTCGCGAGGAGGACGAAGGAGAAGGCCAGGAGGAGTGGGCTGCTGGTCACGGTGGGGTGTGTGGTGGATGCCGGACGGTGGACCTCAGTAGGCGGTGACGTCCTCCGGAGGCATGGACGAAGGTTGAAGACGATGAGGCGAGCGTGACTCCACGACTCCAAGACAGAGGAGAAGAGGAGGAGGCGGAGAAGGATGAGGCAGCGACGGTGTCGGTGACTGGCGGCGAGGCAGACTGGAGGCAGGCGACGCGACAGTTGTGAGGGAGAGAAGATGAAGAGAGATGAGAGGGATAGTTCGGAGTCGAGGGGGGGATTATTTAGGGTTTTTTTTTTTTTGAAAAATGGTCCCTAGGAGTTTGCTTTTTTGCGGAATGGCTCGGAAAGTTCCAGTATTGACGATACCGGCCGGTACCAACCGAAAACGGGTGGTACCGACCTGTATTTATCACCGGTACCTTCTATGCCCTTATCGGTACCGTTTTTTGACCGGTACGGTACAAAATTTGTAACAATGCTCACAACACAACCTGAAGCAGTGCAGTGTAAACTTGACAATGGCAGCAATATGTTTTCACTTTCTTAAGCGATGGTGACGAAGAGTGCCAGTAAACATAAAGGAGATGTAATGGTAGCAAGTCCTCCTTCCATTCCAGGCGCAGGTATCAGTGGAGTCCCATAAAGACTCTCTTTTCCACTCTCTTATACCACTTGCTAGTGTATGACATACTGTCAGGATGTGTTGATAATACTCACATATAAGTGTTCCATATTGAAGACAGAAAAGAAAGAAGACTAATATATAAGCCTAGTGAGTTACTCCACCTATTGCTAATTGGTTTTAGGATAAAACCTCACCTGGGCTTGTGTGTAGTCTAACTTTTTTCCTTATATGGGCTCATAGGTCTACTACAAATTTAACACGATATCAAAGTCAATGAAGATTTTGACCTACTGCTTGCCCTAAAGGAGGCCCATCATTTAAGGGACTGGAGAAGGATTTGAAGTCTGTATGAAGTGTGGGCCTATTTGACCTCAATCAGAAGTCTAGCCCTGATGAGGATTGTTTATGTAACCCTCCAAATTGCCTAAGTAAAAAGGGACACACATGTGAGGGAGTTGATAGAAAGTAATGTTTTGTCATTATCATGAAAATTATGATGTAATACTTATTTATTTTCTTTTTTTTTGTCTAGAACTATGTGTGTGTGTATGTGTACTCTTCTTTCGATCATATAATGTTTTAGAAAAGGGGTTTTTATCTCTTTCAACTTGGTATTAGAGCCTTTCACAAAAAAATCTAGCCGCCATCTTTAGGCTGACCTATATGTCGACAGTGTCATCCTTCCGGCGTCCACAAGTTCCTTTTCTCTTTCTACTCGCTATCTCTATTTCTTACCATAGTGATCTCCACATTGGTCAGATTAATACTCAAAGACAAACTAGCCTGCCTAATCACAAAGCAAGACAAAAAGGTCTTCATCAAAGCAAACCAACTCTGTGTCTGATTAAGGCCCAATAATTTCTATTACGTTTAGGGAGTTTGCTTCTATCGAGTTACCGCGAGGATATTTATGGGATATTGAGTAAACCTTGCGTAGTGGGTAACTCCTTTGCGTCATATTGATCAAGTCATGGCTGAAGAGACGCCTGTCACGATGGATATATTGGAGAGGCTGATTAGTTAACTAGCAGAGACTAAATTGGAACCAGTACGAGCAACACAAAACAACTGAAGCCAAGGTAACCTGAGTCATGAGAATGTTTCTTTAAATCGTTCACAAGTGGCGGTAAAGGTGGATGATGCTTCCACCTATTTGTCTTGGTCAGCAAATACTCTACTGATGATGATTCGTAGTTGAGGCTTAGAAGGTTATGTTGATAGAACGATGCCAAAACTAGAGGAGGGTAGTCCCATGATTAACCAGTGGGAGATGGAAAATTTGACGGTTATGGAATTATGGTTTAACACCATGGCTCCCAGTGTCTTGAAAATGGTTCAGTTTCTAAAAACAACAAAGGATATTTAGGATACGGTTACTGACATGTATTCTAAACAGTCTGCACAAGCACAAGCATATGAGATTCATTGTAAGCTCCGACAATTGCAGTAAAGGGAGTAGTCAGTCACAAAATATGTGGCAGAACTTACTAGGTTTCTAAGGGAGAACATTTTTGTTCATTCGGTCTGAAATGTCCAAATGGTGCGAAGGAATATCAACAGTTATTAGATATTTAGCGAATTCAAGATTTTTTGTATGGGTTTAATCTAGAGTTTGAGTCGATTCAAGTTCACCTTTTGTCACTAGATTCTGTCCCTTCACTCAACCAGGTGATTTCAGTTGTAGTTAATGAGGAGACGAGAAGATGAGTATCTTCCACACTAGCCTTTTTGAATCAGTAAGCTATTGCCATCTAGAAGGAGGTGGACACGAGAACGTGTTTTTAGTCTGGACAAGTAGGGCACATTAAATCCATCTGCCCCTTTCCACCACAACCTAGAAAGATTGATGGTCGTGGGGGTGTTGGACGAGATGGTAGTGGTTACAGCTTTGGGGAAGTGGCGGTGGTCGGGGTGGTGAACACAGTCGGGGGAAGGTGTCAGCCTAGGCCAACATTTCTGAGGAGGTAGAGAGGTACCTCAGGCTACATCATATTTATTTTCTCCAGATAATGCTGAGACTTTAAATCAACTATTGGGTGAAAATCGAGTCATAATACATAGAAGTACCACTACCAATTTGGCTGATCAACCCTCCAATTTTTCTGCTTTTGCTCAATCAGGTATTGTTTATAATGTTGCCCATGTCCATTAAGCTCCTTGATGTGCTGATACCAGAGCCTTGAAACATATGACTAGAGAGTTCAAAGTTTTTTTTTAATTACCATCCATGTACTCATTTTGAGTTGGTTCGTATAGTGAATGGTTCACATACCCATATTAAAGGAAAAGGAATTATTTGATGTACACTGTCTCTAATTATCCAATGTCCTTCATGTCTAGTCCTTTCCTATTAACTTATTATCTATTAGTACTCTTTCCAAGGATCTAAATTATTATGCTATGTTTTGGCCAACTCATTGTTTGTTTCAGGAGTTGAATTCCAAAGCAACGATTGGGACTGGTAAAAAGTGTAATGGACCGTACTATCTGGACAAAAAAGGAGGAACCAAATGGAAACAGGAGGTGATGGCCTTGAGAATTGAAAAGGATGGTCACAGTCTTTTATTGGAGCATCGTAGATTAGGTCATATTTCATTTCAAGGTTTGTGTAGGATGTTTCCTGAGTTTGCTCAAGTTTGTAATAAAAGGCAACTAATTTGTGATGAATGTGAGTTTGATAAACATACTTGGGAATTACTATCCAAAAATTGGAAATAAAAGTGCCCATCAGTTTGATGTGGTTCATTTAGATGTATGGGGTCCAAGTAAAATAGTTATATTTGGTGGTTTTCGATGGTTTGTTACATTTATTGATTGTTTTAGTAAATGTACTTTGGTGTATCTCTTACATAGAAAGGAAGGGATTTTTGATTGTTTCAAGAAGTTTCACAGGATGGTGAAAACTCAATTTAGGGTTACAATCAAATTGCTTCAGTCAGATAATGAAATAGAGTACACTCGAAAGGACTTCTCTAGTTACTTGACTGAATAGGGAATAATTCATCAAACCACATGCGTTGATACACTTGCACAAAATGGAGTCACAGAACATAAGAATCACCACCCTTTAAAGATGACATGATCCTTACTCTTTACGATGAAGGTCCCAAATTTTTTAGGGAGAAGCAGTTCTTATGGCTGCAAATTTAATCAATAGAATGCCTCTTTGTGCACATTCATACAAGATACCAATGAAGTTGCTTAACGGGAAGACTTAGTTCATTGTCCCTCCCAAGGTGTTTGGATTACCTATTTTGTGTGTGATTATCATCCCATGGTGAGTAAATTAGATCCTTAATCTCTAAAGTGTGTGTTTATAAGCTATTCGGGTGTCTAGAAGGGGTATAAGTTTTATTACCCTCAGGAGCGTTGATTCCTTGTTTCCATATATGTGACTTTTTGGAAAGATGAAGCCTTTTATGATCCTCTGAAATGGGGTGATGAAAGAGAAATACCCAGTACGTTGGGAGGTAATGTCTTGGATTTACCCCCATCTAATGGCTCTTTTTATCAAGACAAGGGGGAGACTAGTGACCCACAGTTGAAGACAGTAGACCTACCATTATTGTGCACCTCCCTGCCCTTTGGTAATGGTGTAAGATGTTTGGGTAGAGCATCTAGGTTTGCAAAAGAATATAGGGAGGGGCATCAGGGAGAGGGCGAAGATTTTTTTATTGGTCCAGAGGAGAGTGAATGACTACACTAAGGTTTAATATGGTAGGAGTCGCCTGTGAAATGAGATAAAACAAAGGAAAAACAAATAGGCAGAAATAAAGATTGTTCATTCACTGCCAAGGTTGTTACATGATTGTTTTCTATATAGGGACAAGCTGTTAACAGAATTGAAAATTGTCCTATGAGTTTATGCCATCTGTTCCTAAGGTTACCTAGCTAATTATTCCTTCAGGAGAGCATCACCACGCTTGATGACTACATTCACCAAGCTCAGACCACTGCTAACTAATATATGAATTGCCGTGGTTTGTATTCTTCAAGCCCATTCCATTCATGTTATTAGTCATAAGTCTCTCCCTTTCCAGCCCATTGACCTTTATCAAATTGCCCTCTCTTTGAATAACTTTGTTCTCAAAGTTGAATGTGGGGAACACCTGTTTAACCACTTCATCCATTTCCTAGGTCGCATTAGTTGCATCTTTGCCAGACCATTGAATTAACCACTCAGTACAAGCCTTATTTTGGCATTTCCTGAACCTGGTCGCCAATATTTCTATAGGATATCATTTGTCCTTACCCTTGCCCATGCGTGGAGGTAAGTCATAGCTACCTTGACAATCCCCTTGAGCTCTTTTTAACAACGACATATGGAATGTGGGATGGATTTCAACATTTGTAGGAAGCTTGAGGGTGTATGCGATGGAGCCTACCTTATTAACAATATGATAGGGATCATAGTAGATGGGGTTTAACTTGTGACCCACCCTCTTGACCACCGAGTGTTGTCTATAAGGTTGCAACTTCAAAAACACCCATTCCCTAATGTCAAATGATCGTTCAGAGCGCTTATCGTCTGCAATCTGTTTCATTCTATTCTGAGCTCGCTGCAGGTAGTGTTTTAAGAGCTTAATCATTTGCTCTCAGTCTTGTAATTCTTTATCAATGGTAGGCACCTTGGAGTCTCCAGCAACATATGGTAGATAAATGGGTGGTGGATAACCATACAGGACTTCAAAAGGAGTAGTCTGAGTGGCTATGTGGTAATTCGTGTTATACCACCATTCAGCCATGGATAGTCATTTGCTCCACGTTTTTGGCACTTCACTAACCATGCATTGCAAATATCCTTTCAAACGTCAGTTAACCACTTCCGTTTGCCCATCGTTTTAGGGGTAGTAAGCCATGGACATTTGCAAGGTGACTCCCTGTAATTTGAATAGTTCCTGCCAAAAATTGCTCAGAAAGACTACGTCCCTATCACTTACAATATTTGTAGGAAGATCGTGGAGCTTAAACATATAGTCCAAGTAAGCTTGAGCAACCTTTGGGGCTATCAACGGTTGGTCCAAGGCCATAAAATGGGCATACTTACTCAATCTGTCTATGACAACCGTAACCACTTGTATTCCATTAGATTGGGGAAAGCCCACTATGAAATCCATGCTCACATCGATGAAAAGGCCCTCAGGAATTGACAGCTATTGAAGCAGCCCCGAGGACGTCACTGCCTCGTATTTGCAGCTTTGACACACTTCACAATTTCTGATGTAATTCCTTACGTCTTTTTGTAGCCCCTTTTAGTAAAATAGAGTAACAACCTGTTTGTAAGTCACGTTGTGGCTCGAATGTTCCCCCTGATGGACTATCATGGAAAATTTGGAGGATTGCTTCCTTACTTTGGGATCAGTCCCTACCACCAGCCTGCCCCTCTTCGTTAGGAGCTTACCATCCCACACAAAATTGGCCACTGCTTGTGGATTAAGTTTTAGTTGCTCAATGTAATTTTGTAGCTGCTTATCTAATTGCCAGCTAGCCATCACCTACTCTTATAAAGCCGTGGAAGCCGAGGAGATGGCCACAATAAAACATCAGTCCCCTGTAGTCTCAATAAGGAATTAGTAGCCACATTCTCGCACCCCTTCTTGTAAACTATCTCATAGTCTAGTTCTAGCAACATTGCTATCCATGTGCATTGGCTTGGTGTAGTCACCTTCTATTCTAGTAGAAATTTCCAGCTTTGATGGTCTATCCTGATGATAAAATGCTTCATAACCAGGTAATGATACCACTTTTTAACTGCATACAATAGTGCATACAACTCCTTCTCATATACGGACAGTAGTTGATGTCTAGGGGCTAGACCCTTGCTGGTATATGCAATACGATGTCCCATTTGCATCAAGACAGCTCCAATTTCCATTCCACATGCATCCGTCTCCACCACGAAACTTTGTGCATAGTCGGGAGAGCAAGTACTGGGGCAGTGATTAGTGTGATTTAAGCTCGTCAAAAGCTTCCTGAGCTTGTGGATTCCACCCAAATGCATCCTTTTTCAAAAGGGTGGTAAGGGGTTGGCTAAGTAGACCATATTGCTTGATGAAATGCCTGTAGTAGCCCATGAGTCGTAAAAATCCCCGCAACTGCTTTAGTGATTTAGGGACGGCCCAATTCTTCACCACCTCTATTATTTTTGGATCGGTAGCTACTCCTTCTGTGATATAAAATGACCCAAATACTTCACTTTATCCATGGCAAAATAACAGTTACTCCTCTTGGCATAAAGAGAATTTTCCCTGAGAACAATAAGAGCAGCCTACAAGTGTTGCAAATGGTCTACCAAGGTATTGTTGTATACCAGTATATCATTAAAAAAAACCAATATAAATTTACATAAATAAGGTCTGAATATAGAGTTCATGAGGTTTTGAAAGGTGGAAGGGGCGTTGGTAAGGCCGAAAGGCATTACTAAATATTCGTAATGACCCTAGTGAGTTTTAAAGGCTATTTTGGGAATTTTTGGTATATGCATTCGGATTTAGTGATATCCTGATCTCAAATCCATTTTGGAGTAAACCATGGATCCCCTAATTTCATCTAACATCTCTTCAACAACAGGAATAGAAAATTTATCTTTAATGGTGTGTTTGTTTAATTCTTTGTAGTCAGCACAAAACCTCCAACTATTGTCTTTCTTTTTGACAAGCACCACAAGAGAACAAAAAGGACTAGTGCTAGGTTGGATAATACCTGTACTAAACATTTCTTGCACCATACCTTCAATAATGTCTTTTAGCAAGCTAGGATACCGGTAAGGTCTTAGATTCGATGGAACAACTCCCTCATGTAGTTGAATTCTGTGATCTTGTGGTCGAGGGGGAGGTAGGCTTTCTGGAGTATTAAACACATCTTGAAATTGCGTCAATACGACTTGTAATTTCTCGAGAAATTCTTTTCCCTACTAGTTACTGGAGAAGTGTGCTTCCTTACCCCTGGACTCCTCAGACCCCATAACACTTGGGAACTCATCAATGCACCCAATGGTAAGAGCACATAGTTGCACATCCACCACTTCTTTAGGTTGGTTCAATAGCTGGCCGATATGTGATTAATTGTCGATATTTTTAATCATTTACACTTAGCATTTATTGACATAAAAATGCTTAAGATATTCATTTTAATTCACGTTTGATTTTAGGTACAATTTGGGAGCAAAGTAATTAAAGTGAGTTGGAAGCATTACATTTGGATCATTTTCTGAAGATTAATATCTACTTGCTTCCATGGAGGAAGAAGAAAAAAAATAACAAAAGGCAAGAGAAATGGAAAATATATAAGCATGACCAGGAACGACTGCGTTTCATGCATGCACACTGCATGAAATGCAGTGCCAGAGGAACAACGTGGAATGCATACGGTGAAAGGCTTTAGCAAGTCGCATTTTAATTGTCAAAGGAGGCAACAAGAGGTGGCATCAGCAGACGCTAGAGGTAGCGTGCTGTGCGTTTTAGAGTAAAACACACAGCAATGACGCAAACAAATGGGCAGAGAAGGAATAAAAAGCAACAGCCAAGAGGGAAGCAAGAAACGCAGCGTTACACAGGAAGGAAGCATATACGCTGGCGTTTCAAGAAGCTACAGCAGGGAGGATTAAAGGGTTTTAAGTGAGGTGACCCTTATTTGTCACTTCAAGCTGATGGTGAATGGAAAGTCAAGGATGGAGGCTACATGGGCTGGTTGGAATGAGTTTTCTAAGGTCAATTTCGACAATATATAAAAATTAACTGGTGATGACTTAAGAGCTCAAAATTTTTCAATGTCTTCATCTCTGAGTTAGCTTCGATATAAGACTTGAATCACAAGATTTCGACATCTGAATCAAAAGTTATGACCAAAACATCGTCGATAGGTCATTCTGGCGCCCTACAATATGACGTGAATTTTCGTTAATTTATTTCTCTTAAATTCTAGCTCTAAAAAATCTACAATTGGTCTCAAAAATCCGTCAATGAGTCAAAAATTTACGTATGAAATTTCAGAATTTTTGGCTAAACCAATCTCGAGATAAAAATCCCACAATGATTAAAGGTCAAATCTGCCGAAAACTCAAAAACAGTGCAATTCAAGTCTATTTATTTCAATTATGCATTTTACGTCAACGGACCTCAAATAATGCTAAAACATGATAAACCAGCTATAGATGAACATAAAATGAATGTAAAAGACTATGAATTAAGTCTTAAATATATATGAAAATATGAGCGTATCAACTTTTATCAACATAATACGAAGTAATGGTTCAATTCAGCATGTTTAGTTCTGATATGAAAAACATGATAATAATAAAGTAGACTATGCTAGTTAATAAAGAATAAATCCAGAAGATTACATCAGAAACATTTGCAAACAACTTATGCTCACTCCCTTTTGGGGAACGTAAATTATGGATTATCTCTTGCAGTACAAGGTATGAGGTTGTCGCTAAGTGACTGACATAGTCATTTGTAGACCTTCTATCATTTGGCAACCTTTTCAGTAAGAACCATGAAAAGTCTTCGCGAAGATAGCACAAGAATCATTTACATCCTTCAGTGATAATGCATCAATTGACTGACATATGTAACTTTTCCATTGTACAATTAATAAGTACTTCATTTCACTGAGCCTACATGTATGAAATATGCAATACCACCATTAATTAGCTAGCAATAGAAAAACATAGAAACACCCAGTCGTCCAACCGTGTACTCCAGACGAAGATGCCAGTATCAACATTTGAGCATTTGCTTCAGCCACAGCGAAAATAATGAAAACTTGGTGTGTATAACAGAAGACTGTCATGCTGATTTATGATCCTGTAATCAATGCAATCAATTGCGTAAGAATTCAGAGCATTCAATTGATTCATCAGCATCACTAGTAGATTATCCACCTTCATCAGCAATTGTTTCGCTGCCTTTATGATTTTCTTTTGATAAACCTCTCCAAAGCCACAACACCTGCATCAATCCACCATTTGCAACATGCAAAAGAAATAACTGTGTCCGTGCTGTGAAACCTGCAGAGATGGCCTTGACTAATACAAAGAAGCAACTGATAGCTACGAGGGGCATTTTCAATGCTTTTCCCTGTTCAAAAGGTAAAGTGAATCAAACTACCAAATGCAGTTCGTGCATTCTCAACTAACAGGGCAAACCTTACCTCTTCAGCAGGCAACATTTCCTGCATTATTTCTTTTAAGAAGTCAGTCACCAAGCAGCCAACAAGGAGACCAAAGGGAATCACAAGCTCTTGGTTTCTTGAGATGGAAAGTATAACAGCGGACAAAAAACTAAGAATGAAATACGCCACAAAACACCACTTGAGTACTTTTTGTCCAACACATAAAAATCTCTTCATTAACATATCCTTAGCCTTCTTCCAGGGAAAATCTTTCACAGGCTCAAGGACAGCTTCCAACAGCCTCTCCTTTGCAATGCTCATTTGCAACTTGACCTTACTTGGTTCACCATATTGTGCATTTGTTAATTTCACAGAACATATAGGTGAAGAAAACCTATGATTCACATGATCCAACACGCAACAATTGCTTGGACAGGATCGGCTTTTAAACAATTTAACCTAAAGAAGATGCAATTATCGTAATGTCAATCTCAAGAAACAACTTTGACTCTTAAGTGGCATTCCCAAAATTTTAAAAAAAGAAGAAGAAAAAACTCCTCTCTTAACCAAATGGGAAAAAGAAAGAATTTTGTGAATCATGCTTCAACCACAAAATCAAACACAAGCAAAGAAAATAAAATCCAAGAATAGCGAAAATTCCAACACCTAAATTGAAGGAGAAACAAAAAGAAGGAGCTGTAATCCCAAAACAGTAGAAATGGAAAGAAAACAGTTTAGAGTGTATTCACTAGCCAAAAACAAACTAACTAATTATCCATGTGAATGTATTCATAGCAAGTTCTTCCGTCCAACGGCCCAAGCAAGCTCACTAAGAACTAAACGACCAAAACACCAGATAAAATGAGGATCTTTAGCAAAAGTAAAGTACCTGAAAATTAAGAGTGGAGGGTGGTACAGAAGATGCCATGAATTGGGATTATTTTCTAGTTTATGAGCTCATCTCTCTCCCCAGCTCCGTCTCATCGCTGCTTCATCTTTGTCAATCTGTTTCTCCGTCCAGTGAGGGTTTTAGCAAATTAAGACTTCATTTTTGGACTGAATACAAATCACGGGCTTACTTTGTTAAGCCCAACTTTTCAAAAATTTAGGCCCATCTTTATGTCGGCGTCTTAAGACGTTGCTTTGGACAGACTACTAATCGTGGGTCCAAGAGACTGGCCCATTCTCTCATTTTCTGACCTTGCCATTCCTATTATGTTAATGCAAAGTACCTATTGTTTTGGAGTTCATAAGTTAATTTTTAACATTAACTCTTTTTAGACCAACTTATTAATAACTTTCACAAGGAATTATTTATATTTAAAAGAACTTAGAAGTGTATTAGTTTTAATATATATAAAAGATATATTACTAAATTTTAACATGTTAAAGGCTAATTAATGAGTATGAGTATTTAACAATGTTTTAAAAACCGGACCGGTGATTGAACCGAAGAAGTAACTGATTCAGGGTCAATGGTTCAATCTGAATTCAACCGTGATCGAACTGGTGACTAATAAATATATAAATTTTTTATTTTATATATTATATATATAAGATAATTTTTAAACATATTATTTAATTATTTATTTATCTAATTATAAACTTAACTTAAACTTTCAAACTTCAAGATATACAATTTTTTAAAAAAATTTCACCAAATAGAACATAAAATAAGATAACAAAGCTCACTAGTCATATTTCATCACAAAGATTAAAAAAAAGGATCACTAATCATAATATTCATTCAAGTTGAAATCATCAAAATCAAGGTATTTTAAATGAATCGGCCGGCTCTTTCTTTCACCGGTTCAACGGTTTTTACCGGTCCGATCGCAAAATAAATGGGTCAATCACTCACAAAAAATATTGGCTAAATTGGACCGTTTCATACTCAGAGTCACCGATTCTCTGGTCTGACCGACCGGTTTGGTTCGGTTTTCAAAACACTAGTATTTAATAATGATAATCTTTTAGGTCTAAGATTTGCTTATTTCATTGAGAGAACATAATTGTGTGTGACAAGTCCGATAAATAGGGAACTAGGACATCATAATCCTCATATGATCAAATTAGGTAGTGAAAACTGATTGGTTTGATTATCTTAAGTATTGGTTACGCCAACTTTTCACTTGACTTTCTTAAATCATGTTCAAGGCATACAAATTTGATAAACTCAAACCCCCGGATAAAATTTAGGATTCAGAATTCCAAGGTCATTAACTTATATTTGCTGCCAAAATTCACGTTGCTCGTCGGATGTAAACAATTACAAAGAGTTGCTAGGATTCCGAGATCGTCATTCCCTCAGTATCCCACTTCTTGCGACTATATGAAATGCCACCGACGGTGGCTACTAATTTTTGTTCTCTTCTTCGAAAAGAATCAACTTTAAAAGTGGG
>JANITW010000003.1:6378527-6393072 GCA_027564335.1 Erythroxylum williamsii
TAAAATAAATCAATCAAGTATTAAAGTGAGAAATTCAATGGTACTTAAGTTTGGTTCAAAGAAAATATTTCATCCAACTACAATCTTAATCATTATCTAAAAAGAATAATTTTCAAAATTTAAGTAGTTATCATGAAACATATCAGTATAATCATAATAAGTCTCAAAATTTCCTAAATGAATCAATTGAAACCCATCATTCAAACTAAAACTTACTATAAATTAATTATGTATGATAACATTTCATATTAATTAAATGATAATAATAAGCTCAGTGAAAAAGACCAAACCCTAAATTAAATAATTGAGATTGCAACAACTATTCAATTTAGTTTTCTTATTTCTCATAAGTCAAATGTATAAGTTTATAAATAACCAATTTGCTATTTATACAAATCCTTCATGACAATTATGAGTCACTGAATTCATAGATAGTTATAGAATAATCAACATTAAATTAATTTATCACATTATTTAATATTGATTACTCATGAAATGAAAAAACATAAAATAAGAAATACTTGAATTAAAATAAAATATAGGTTTAGAACAAAACCTCATAAGGTTACAACTAGAGTTTTGAATCTCCTTGAATTAGAATATTTAGAATTAGTCACTCATAGCATATTTATAACACCAAAAATAGAAGAAAAGATGAAAGATTAAAAAAAACACCAAGAAAATTAAAGAATGATGTAGAATATGTATGTCGCGCTTTCCTCCCCTTTTCGTACTCTAAAACCTAGCCTCCCTCTATGTTGCAGAGATTCCTATATAAAAAAAATCAAGATTCCTAAATAATATGGTTGGAAATAAGTTTTGATTTTTCCCAATTAAATTAAAACTCTTGAGTTTAATCTAGCATTAGATGTGATCTCACCTTATTTATTGCAGTAATTTGTCCACTTTTTTCAAATTTATGATTTTGAAAAATAATGCTCCAATTTCATCCAATCCAATCTTGACTTGTGATCTCATAAAATAAAATAAAAATTAATTTGTCTAGTTAAATAGATCCATTTAATATAACCAAATAACATCTTATTAACATAATTAGAAAATATTTCTAATCTAATTAGAAATAGCTTTTTCTTAATTAGAAATAGCTTTTTCTAATATTTAAGGAAACTATTTTCAAATTAAATAAAATATTTTAAATTTAATTAAGGAAATAATTAAAAAATTGAAGTAGTATAAAAGATAGGGGCCGACAGTATAAGTTATATAAGAAATCCAAAACAAATACAATATAGATTAAAAAAACTAAGGGGCTAACTAAGTACAAACAGACAATAGATTCATATTAATGACAAAAGCGGATAATTGGAGAATGAATATAACTAGCTCTGACATTAGCTAGCTTATTACTTAATAAAGCAATTTGCAGTAGAAGAATAGAACTACCAAAACCATGTTGAATAAGTTATAGAAGGGCTCAAGTAATTAAGAGTTTAAGGAGGTTTAAGGTAGTTTTAAACCATCCATTGCATTTCAGATTGACTTCCTTAGCAACAAAACAAGGGCGTCAATTTTCTGGTTTTGAAACACTTTATTAATCCTTTCCTTCTAAACCCTATATATGCAGCAACTGAAGCACAATTTAAAGATGGCCAAGTTAAATTTTGTTGTAATATTTAACTCTTAACACCCAATTAATCACTTATTCCTATGAGTTTTAACGAGAGTGCAAATTCTACCAGTGAAGCAAATGCCTCCATATAGTATGATTGTAGGGACATAAGACAACCAGGTGATCTAAACTTTCAGGAGCAGATTAACAAAAGGTACAAGAAGCATTAAGGTACGGGTTCCATTTGATTCTATTAAAAGTTATAAGAAAATTTTTAATGGTCATCCAAAGAATAAATGATGCCTTTAAACCCCAAATTTTGCTCCAAGAAGCATCTTCAAGAGGAGTTATAAATAGAGAAGTACATATGAAGTTAGTTAATTCCATATATTTGTGTCTCAACTAGATCATAGTATCTTCTTTAGAGGAGTTATGCTTGTAGTTTGGAACAACATTGAGAATATCAGTTAGCTCCTTGTGCTCACAGGGTCACATGTAACAACATTAAGAATATCAGTTAGCTCCTTGTGTTCACAATATCACATGTACTCCTTGATTACCATCTTTATTTTGACATTTAAGGGATCACATATTACAATAACAAGGAAATTGGAAATAAGTAAATAGGGATGACAAATGTGGCCCGACTTGGTTCAGGTTGAGATGACCACAAGTCGGGGCCATGGGCCAAGATTGCTTAGCTTGATCAGGCCACGGGCCATGAGCTGAGCAGGCCCCACCCTCCCGTGGCCCATTGAGCTGGGGGCCTAGTCACGAGCCGGCCAATCTTATTCATTCCCATCCCTATAAGTAGATAGGAGCCAAATTGGACCAATTACCATACCAGAACAATCTGAGATTTCATTTCCCTAGCAAACTTCAATAGTTGGTTAATAGTTGAAGAGGTGTCATGTTTGGCTTTCATATTCCAAAAGTTGTTTCCTTTTAAATATGCCTTTTGCATCCATTTCACTCACAAGGTTTTCTGATTATTTAATAATATATCTTCAAATTCTTTTAGTTACGAGTACCTTGTTTGTGGTTCTAATGCATTTTATCCCTAAACCAGCTTAGTCTTTAGGAAGATAAATGTTTTTTCAACTAATCTTAACTACTCCTTTTGAAAAGGTTGTACAACTCTGCATAAAATTCTTAGGAGTAGTTTCAACTATCTTGATGAAGTTAAGAGGCAAAAAAAAAATGAGAGCTCCAAAAGACATGCATGTTTGTTAAGAATAAAAGTTAAGCGATCTTCAACATAAAATCAAAATTGGTACGTTATAAATTAAAAAAATATTTTCCAAAATATTAAAAAGAAAACTCATTTTTCTTAATTAATAACTAAAACATTTTTCAAATTTAATCAAGAAATGTATTTTTTAATAAAATCAAGAAAATTATTATTCAAAATAGTAAATAAATAATTTCTAAATAAAATAGAATAATAACATTCTAAACAAATAATAAATTAAATTTATTCAGTCAAATTGAAATAAATTATTTTAAATAAGAAACATTTTTTAATTAAATTGAGAAATTTTTATTTTTTTAGGAGCCTAATTTATTAATTTCAATCTAATTTACATATAATATAATTATAATTCTAAAAATTTAAATTTTAAAATTATATTAAAAAATTAATTTAATTATTGATCTTAATCAAATTAGAAAATAAATGATTTAATTTTGTACTTAATTAAATCTTTTAAATTATTAGACTAAATTAAGAAATATTATTTTATATTTAAAATAACTTTATTTTAAGTGGTCTGCTTTCTCATCTGCGATAACCAGCTCCCAGTCGAAGAAGAATTAGAAATGCTGGGTTCCGAACCCAGCATCTCCATATACCAGCGCAATGCAACATCCATATAACTCCAGGAATAGCCAACGACTTCAACAACCGCCTTTACAAAAACTCTTCTTAACTATCGGTAACCACAACTCATTAATTTTATGCCACCATTCATATGGCGTTTCGCTCTTCCTTCAGTAAACAGCAAGCCACAAGGGAAGTCCAATACTTATTCATCTTTTTTTTATCATAAATGTGAAACATTGGAACCAAGTCTCCTTTATTTTTGGAGGAATAAAAAGATTTAACCGAAATTTTTGGTTATATACAATGACGTCTATTGTTTAATTATCATTTTTTAAGCCAATGTTTGCGAATCATGATGAAACTTAAATAAATATTGTAAGGTTTGTTAATCAAACATGTGGGCTTATATGTGTATAATTATATATAAAGGTTATCATATAAAGTTGAGCCCAATTAATTAAAGTGGTATAATATGTTTATGGTATTTGGGCTTCATGCATCTATTTTAAGAGTGAGCTTTATATGTGTAGAGACCGGTTTTATAATTTCTAGTTTTATGATGGGCCAAACTAGAAATTAGATTAGAGTTTTACCCTAATATAAATAGTTATGGTCCCTAAATTAAACGTAACCTAAATTCTTGTCTGAAATCCTATCATCAGAGAAAAAACAGAGAGTTACGGAAAACTCTGAAAAAGGAGCTACGTTCTAATTTAGAAAACAAAACCGCAAAACTCCAGTGTAGATTTTACAATGGATTCAGGTATACTTCCGCTTTATTTTATTATTGATGATTTGATATGAATCGATTCTATGTTTTAAAGGGATTAAAATTCCTACAAGTGATATCAGAGCTAATTCATAATTAGGTCATAAAAAATGACTATGCGGTTTTCTTTTTATCTTCCATATTTGAGTTATTTTCAATGCTTTTCTGTATATCTCGTTATTGCATGTACGGTGATAGTCTCATAGTTATCTCATGGTTTTGAGATCTTGATTTTCGTATATCTATTGGGTGATAACTTGACTTGCAGGATGAAGCTTCTAATGATTTTAAAGAACATTTTTGGTGTTTTGGATTTAGTTTTGTCTGTTGGATAATAACCAGGACGAAGTAAAGATTGAAGTTTATCGTCTATTAGATAAAGAATATTTGTTTCAAGAAAGCTTTTAGAGATTTTTCTTTATCTAATAATCGAAGTCTTCATGTTTATAACAATCAAGTATTACAAGGAATAAGTTTTGAGTCTAAAATTTATAATTTTTTATTTGATTTTTAAAATTTTGACCCAATTCTCAATTTAAGCTGATAGCATCAAGAGATTATAGCGATGATGTTTTCATACAGCTTATGTAAAATTTAGTATTAATTTTAGATTTTGATATTTTAAAGAAATATATAACATTTTAAATTAAATTAATTGAAGCAATATATTGTCAAAGCAACCTCTCTTGTGAAATTAATTTAACTTAGAATGTTAAAAAGTTTTGTGTGTATGTTATTCATGTGAATATGGACTAGCCCAAAGGAAAGTTTATATTTGGCCCGAATTGCAGGTATACTTGTGGTGGTAAATGCGTGACAATTATTAAGTATAATATGTGAACATTAAATCGGTCCAAAGAAAGGTTTATTGTTTGACATACTTTATTGTCAATATTTGATCACTACACCAAGGTACTACATACAAAGTTAGTATTTATGTCCAAAGACTAAATATTAATATTGTGAATGGTATTTTGTGATGGGACCCTACCATTATCTGTATATAATTAATTTGGCATATCATAGTGTTGTTATGTAAGTAATTAGATTTTGTTTAGTTTGTTCTTTGTTCAGTTCCTGGTTCTGCTGCAAATATCTCTACTAGTGTTAATTCAATTACTATGCTTAATGGCACTAATTTTAAGTTATGGAAGGAGAACATTTTGATTTTTCTCGAAGTCATGGACTTGAATCTTGCTTTACGAGTCGATCAACCTGATCTACTTACTGGTGAGAGTACCTTTGATCAAAAGAGGGAGACGGAAAAGTAGGAAAAATCGAATCGTATGAGCTTGATGATCATGAAGTGTGTCATTGTAGAAGCTTTTCGGGCCACTATGTCAGATTAGATTACTACGGCTAAGGGTTTCCTTGAGGATCTTGAGAAAAGATTTGCCAAAAATGAAAAGGCTAAAACAAGTACACTTTTGGCAAAGCTTATCTCAATGAGGTATTTAGGAAAAGGAAATATAAGGGAGTACATTATAGAAATATCTCACATTACTTCAAAATTGAAAGCACTTAAGTTAATTATCCGAAGACTTGTTAGTGCATCTGGTTTTGATATCTCTTCCGGCACAGTACAATCAATTCAAAGTGAGTTATAACTGTCAGAAAGAAACATGATCTCTTAATGAGCTTATCTTGCACTTTGTTCAGGAAGAGGAAAGGTTGAAGCATGATAAGGCAGAAAGTGCTCACTTAGCCACAACATCTAAGGTCAAAAGGAACAAAAGAAAGAAAATTAAGAAAGCTGTGGTTCCAGCAACACAAAAGAAACAACATAAGGAAGAAAAACAGAGAGGTTGCTTCTTTTGTGACGCTGAAGGTCATGTAAAGAAACAGTGTACCAATTATCACGCATGGCGTGCAAAGAAAGATATGCTTCTTACTTTGGTTTGTTCTGAAGTTAATTTGATTTCGGTACCTAGACACACATGGTGGTTAGATTCTGGTGCAACAACTCACATCAATGTGTCTATGCAAGGTTGCCTGAGTTGCCGAAAACCAAGTGATGGCGAAAGATACATCTATGTAGGAGATGGCAAGTCAGTAGAAGTCGAAGCAATAGGGACTTTTAGATTATTGTTAAGAACTGGATTTTGTTTGGATTTAATTGAGACTTTCGTTGTACCGTCTTTTAGACGGAATTTGATTTTTATTTCTGCTTTGGACAAATCTGGTTATTGTTGTTCATTTGGAAATGGAATATTTAGTCTCTTTCAAAATTCAAATTTGGTTGGTATGGGTTCTTTATCAAGTTACGATAATCTATATATGCTTGGCATTAATATTTCATTTAATGAAGCCTTGCATGTAGGTACACGAAGTTTAAAGCGCAAATTAACCGACGAGAATTCTGCCTCATTGTGACACAAGAGATTAGGTCACATCTCCGAAAGGAGAATTGAGAGACTTGTGTCCAAAGGAATTCTCGATCCCCTTAATTTTACAGATTTTGCTACTTGTGTTAATTGCATTAAGGGGAAACAAACAAATTTCAGGAGATTTGGTACCAATAGGGCTTCAAACGTCTTAGAAGTTATCCATACGGATATTTGTGGGCCATTCCTTACAGCATCTTGGAATTGTTAACCGTATTTTATAACGTTCATAGACGACTTATCATGATATGGCTACCTTTATCTCATTCATGACAAATCACAGTCTTTGGACGTGTTCAAAAACTTTAAGGCTGAAGTCAAGAACCAACTCAACAAAAAGATTAAAAGTGTCAGATCTGATCGTGGTGGCGAGTACTACAGGAGATATGACGGATCAGGTGAACAACGTCTAGGACTGTTTGCTAAATTCCTAGAGAAATGTGGTATCGTCCCACAGTACACTATGTCAGGTTCGCCTAGCATGAATGGTGTTGCTGAAAGACGAAACAGAACACTTAAGGATACGATGAGGAGTATGATTAGTCATTCTACCTTGCCAGAATCACTCTGGGGAGATGCCTAAAGACCGCAACATATATACTCAATAGAGTTCCAACTAAAACAACTGATAAGACCCCTTATGAACTTTGAACAGGCAAGCAACCTAGTTTAAAGCACTTGCACATTTGGGGATATCCAGCTAAGGCAAGGCCTTATAAACCAAATTAAAAGAAAATAGACTCAAGGACTATCAGTTGTTACTTTATTGGATATTTTGAAAGATCCAGGAGTTACAAGTTTTATGATCCTACTACTAAGGCAATTTTGGAGACGATAAATGCTCGATTTTTTTAGGATGTTGAGTTTGCGGGGGGAGAAAGAATTAAGGAATTTGTTTTTGAAGAGGAACACGTTGAAATTCCTCTAATTGCTGTTGACAATGATCAGGGTAAGGTTTCCATTCCTGAAATTGTTCAAGAAGCAATTCCATATCAAGACAATGTCATAAAAACTCCTCCCCAAGTTCAACAACTTGTTTCAAAAAGAACAAACTCTACAACCTCAAGAACCTATGCCATTAAGGAGATCCATTAGAGAGAGGAGAAGTGCAATTCCAGATGATTATGTTGTATTTCTTCAAGAACATGAAGTTGACATTGGTATGGTGGAAGATGATCTAATCAACTTCCATCAAGCCATGGAAAGTTCTAACTATCAAAAGTGGATTGATGTCATGAATGAAGAGATAAAGTCCATAAAGGACAATGATGTTTGGGACCTTGTATCATTGCCTAAAGATGCGAAACCTATTGGTTGCAAATGAATATTTAAGACTAAGAAGGATTCAAAAGGCAATGTAGAAAGATACAAAGCTCATCTTGTCGCAAAGGGCTTTACACAGAAAGAAGGCATTGATTATAAAGAGACTTTCTCTTTGGTTTCTTTGAAAGACTCTTTCAGGATAATAATGGCATTAGTGACACATTTTGATCTTGAATTACATCAGATGGATGTTAAGACAATGTTTCTCAATGGTGACATTGATGAGAAGATTTATATAGTGCAGCCAGAATACTTTGTGTCAAGAGATACAAAGCAAACGGTTTGCAAACTAAAGAAATCCATCTATGGACTCAAGTAGGCATCTCGTCAATGGTATTACAAATTTCACCAAGTTGTTATCTCATTCAGTTTTTAGATGAACTTAGCTGATGGTTCTATATACCATAAGTTCAGAGGAAGTAATACATTTTTCTAGTTTTATATGTCAATGACATATTGCTTGCCACTAATGATATAGGCTTATTGCATGAAACCAAGAGATTTCTGTTAAAGAAATTTGAAATGAAAGATTTTAGTGATGCCTCTTTTGTTTTAGGGATTCAGATACATCGGGAACGCTCTCGAGCTATTCTTAGATTATCACAAAAGTACTATATCGAAAAGGTACTTAAAAAGTTTGGCATGTAGGATTGTAAACCAGGTGATACCCCTATGTCTAAGGGAGATAAGTTCGGTTTAAGTTAATGCCCTAAGAATGACTTTGAAGCTAAGGAAATGCAGAAGATTCATTATGCTTCTACTGTAGGAAGTCTAATGTATGCTCAGGTTTGTACGTTCTAAATATTACGTACATTGTTGGAATGTTAGGGAGATATTTAATTAACGCAATGTTGGATCACTGAAAAGCAGCCAAATGGGTAATATGGTACTTGCAGAGAACGAAATATTATATGCTCACATACAGAAAGTCAAATAAGCTAGAGATCATTAGTTATTTTGATTCTGATTTTGTTGGATGCCAAAATAGTAGGAGATCCACTTCGGGCTACATCTACGTCCTTGGTAGAGGAGCTATTTCTTGGAAGAGTGCTAAGCAAATACTTATAGCTTCTTCCACCATGGCAGCAGAATTTATAACGTGTTTGAGGCATTTAACCACGGGATATGGCTGCGAAACTTTGTCAACGAGCTGCGCATTATAGACTTTATTGAAAGACTACTTAAGTTATTTTGTGACAATAACTTTGCAGTGCTATATTCCAATAACAATAGGAGCTTGACAAAATCAAAGCACATCGACATCAAGTTCCTAATTGTTAAAGAGAGAGTTCAGAGTGGACAGTTATTTATGCAACACCTTGGATCAAACTCCATGATTGCGGATCCGTTTACTAAAGGAGTGCCACCCAAGGTCTTTCACGAGCACACTGCTCATATGAGTTTTGCATCTTTTGAGGATATATAGTTTTAGTGGGAGTTTGTATTGTAGTTGCTTTTCGGATTAGACATTTTTCACTGTCATTTTGGATACAACTTTTGGTTAAGTTGTTTAAGGTTATTTTCAGCTTTAAGATATTTGGTTTATTTTGTCCTTGAACTTATTTAAAATTGATCTCACTAAAGCGTAAGGTTGGACTAGTAGGAAATAAGAATGCTAAGACCATACTGTTTATAATTTCCATGCTACACATTCATGCTTGATCCATGTCATTTAGTTATATCAGCATACGTGACCATTGATGTATCTAGTTACGTTAATTGTAGTGAAAGATGCTTTGATCCTACGTTGGTATGATTGGTGGACTGGATTGTCTGGAGATGCATATAGTAATGATAGCAAAATTTTGAGTACTCACAAGGTTAATATACAAATTTAAGGTAACATATAGAGCCCAAGTGGGAGATTATAAGGATTTTTTAATCAAACATGTGGGCTTATATATGTATAATTGTATATAAAGGCTATCATATAAAGTTGGGACCACTTAGTTAAATTGGTCTAATATTTTTATGGTATTTTGAGCTTTATGCATCTATTTTAAGTGTGGGCTTTATATATGTGTAGATCAGATTTATAATTTCTAGTTTTACGATGGGCCAAACTAGAAATTAAATTAGGGTTTTACCCTAATATAAGTGGTTATGGTCTCCAAATTAAACGTACGCTTAATACTTGTCTGAAATCCCATCATCAGAAAGAAAACAAAAAGTTATGAAAAAATCTAGAAAAAGGGCTACGTTCTAATTTCGAAAACAAAATCGCAAAACTCCAGTGCAAATTTCACAATGGATTCAAGTATGCTTCCGCTTTTATTTTATTATTGATGATTTGATATGAATGGTTATTGTATTTTAAAGGGATTAAAATCTCTACATTACTATCTATTTATTTATTATTATTATTCTCTTAATACTATTATCTAATTATTTATTATTATTATAATCATCGTCGTTGTCATCATTTTTAACTTTTTATTTGCATAATAAATTATTTGAAAAATCAAGTTCTAATTAACTACTCAAGATCTTCCCTTTTCTTTCTTGAATTTTTCTTCTTTCTAGATATATGTAAATTGGTAATTCAACGATCAATCTAATCTTACATTTGCTTTCCTTGTAACTCATGTATTTTAGATGATATTCGAGTTTTGATATATTAACTGAATGGCTGTGCTTCTTCACTTTTCACGATATAGTTATTTTTTCATTACATCTATTACTATATTTTTCTTTAGATCAATATTTATATTTGATGATCATATTCTTAAATGATGTTCAAAATTTATTGGGTTTGGTAAGGGACTTACTTATTCTTATTATTGTTATTACTTTGTGCATCTTTGTTCTTCCAAACAAAACTTTTGAATTTGTTGAGCAATATTGGAAAAGAACATATCTTTTTTTTATTTAGATTTTGATTTTGGGATCTCATTTATGTTGGTAGCTTAGATTTGATCAAATATGGTTGATCTTCAATCCTTTCTTAGACGTTTTCTTGTCTGACTTTTAGAAACTGTGTTTTGCTTTCTACTTTTGCATATTCAGGGTGAGTCCTACAATGGAGGAAATTATGGTGAACAGTGCTAACTGTGATAAAATTATATAGAGCTGGTGTGTGGCATCATAAACATATCGAATTAGTTTGGTTGTTTCCTTTCTTTAGTTAATTAGTATCATATAAATTTTTGCTTCTATATTAGACATGCTTGTGATCAATTTCATATTATGTTTGCTCAGGGTTCATTCATCACTCTTTAGGTGTTTGGATTTCAATTTTCAATCTTTATCGATTCATTAAAAGTTTTAAGCTCTTTTTTGCTTAAAATTTTCAATATTTTGTTTTTTAAACTATCTAGTATTGTGTTTTAGTATTCTACTGAAACCTAGTTGTTATTAGTGGTTCAAATTCTAGACTATCGCAATTTGATTTAATTGTAGTCGTGTGTACTTGTGACTTTTACTTCCAATTATTGCAGTGCCCATTTTGAGATTTATTATCAATCTTTTTTCCCTTTCTCAAGTAACAACATAATCGTTTAGGAAATTGATGGGCTTGTCTTCAATAACTTGTGTTGGACATTAGGTTAGGAGTAGTGTCTTTGACTTCTGATGATACAATGAGGGCTAGTCCTTAGGTGAGTTTTGAGTCTAAGAGTAAATAAGATGTTGATACACTACGGATAGATTCTTGGAACATCGGGACCCTACAAGGAATTCTTTAGAAATAGTAGAAATTTTAGACAAATATAAGATTCATATAGCGTGCATCCAAAAGACAAAGTGGACGAGAGATAAAGCAAAAGAGATTAATAGGCTCGAACTTTATTATTCAGGATGTTTGAGAAGACATAATAAGGTAGATATATTGGAGGTCAAAGAACTCATACATCATATTGTAGGGGTAAAGAGGACTAACGATATGATTATGTCCTTAAAGATTGTGGGGAAAGGTGTTGTTTTCAATTTGATGTGTACTTATACACTTCAAGTAAGGTTAAATAAAGAACACAAGCGTCAAAAACAATAATAAATAAAATATCTCAAGTATTTAATCAACTGAAAATTAAATAACAAAAATGCTTGAGCCAAATAAAACTTCCCTATGAATTTTTCTTCTCAAAATAATTCATCTGAAATCTTTCACCATAGTTAATTCTTCCGTAGCACAAATCACACTGCTGCCCATACTGCCCAATGTTTCCAAGAAAAATTACGCAGTCCACCAAGGATGTTTCCAAATACACCTCCACTGCCCACAAGTAATTCATGCAGATTGCTTTATAATATCCCAAGATGGACCACGCTTGTGACTCACACAAGAACAAAGTGCATAATCTCTCAAGGATGATTTTTCCCAAAACACAAAAATCAACTTACGCAAGATGTATCAAGTGCAGTATCTCCAAAAAATTCAAGGACAAAAAAATGCAACACAAAAGAAAGGTTGCGTTGCACCACAACGTTTCCTCAACTTCCACCATATATATGAAAGACGTAAGATGCAGTGTTCAGCTATAAAAGGACAATCGTCATGCGCAGCTAGCAAACTTTAATTCAAAGACATATGAAACCTCCACTGTGTCAATGATTCACGCACACACCAAACTCACTAAAATCAATAATCTATGACATAATACTTAGCTCCTCCAAAAACTGATGTGCGCAGCTAGAATCACTTCAATTTTGTACATGTGACCCACACCTTAAACAAAACCACCCTTTTCAAATTTGTGTCGCAATACTCTAGGTTTTTTGTGACTTGCGTAAATACATGGACTTTTTCCAAAACCAGGAGATCTGCTCACATGTATTGGATAGACTTGAAGATTCCACCAAAAATAGGATTCATATATTAGATAGAATTGTAGCAGCACACATCTTCTCAATTTCTATCATAGATGTAATCTTCAAGCCATATAATAATTCTAATTATCTTATATGTCCAATTTAAAATGCCAAAATAAAAAGAAGATATATATAAAATATATCTTAACATCTCCCTCTTTTTAACATTTTTGTCTCAACTCAAGAGCACTCATACAAATGATAATTGGACATATAAAATAGAAATTGATTTTGCTCCCCCTTAATGTAATAATCAAGTTCAAGTATATACACATAAACCAAGTCCAATCAACATAAGCCAAATCCAAGCAACAAAACCAAATCCGATCAACACAAACCAAATCCAAACAGCAAAAGATAAAAAGTCCAAAAAAGAAAAAACACAGTCGCATCTTTGTTCTCCCCCTTTGAGACAATAGATGGCAAAAAGCCACAAATTAGGAAGCGTCCAGAAACCGAAGAACCTGTTGTTTCAAGTTATGAAGGGCTTTAGGGGCCACATGAAGAACACCTTCAATCCTCTCAATCTCAGAAAATAAGGCGGCATGAGGATTGACATTGGAGGATCCCTGGGAATCCGAAGAACCCGAAGCAACATAAAGCAAGTCCACCAATCGTGGTTGCCGAAAAATTCGTGGAAAAATGTTCATCAAAGGGACAGACTCCAAAATGCTTGATTTAAGCCTAGGTACCTTATGAGAATACATAAATTGTGAAATTAAACATGGAAAGTATAAAAGAGAGTCAGGCTTACTCTCAATGGCCAGCATTGCGTAGATAATGAGACGCCCAAGATTGAAACTAACTCTAGTTTCAATCCCATAAAGAAGCTTGGCTTGTGCTAGATAAACTGTCACAACATGAGTACTCGGCATCCAATTAGATACAATCAACTTGAACAACACAAAATATTTCTGGGTCAGAATGGAAGACTGGAGAACAAAACTTGATGGCCAAGCAGTGAGTTTGCCACCAGTTAAAACTGTGGAAATCAGATTGGTCGAAACATCCCACTCATCATCATATAATAAATCACCGATCACGTTATCAAACCCCAAAAATACATTCAACCGAGTAGCATCGAAATTAACTACCCACCCCCTCACATAGACAACCCCAAAAGAGATAGCATTCACATTCAGAATATCACATGTCAAATTTGAATAAAACTCTTTTACCAGCACATAGTCATAATGTTGAGGAAGAAGGGATGCATGTAACAGGGATCGCTCTAAAAGTAGAGTATGCAGACCATGACTCTGAAACTCATCCAAATTAATTGACCAATCCATCACAACCCCAATATCTGACAGTGTATGCCACTTCTGCTCGGCGGCTAAAGTATAAAAAGTGAAAGACAGTGCTTTATCAATTGGTTGTTTAGTGGAGAGACGATATTGAGGTGGTCAGACAGACTTGTGACACTTCATCTTAGTACGCCTTCTTGAAGTCGGAGGAGGTACTGGCGGTGGAGCAGACTGAGTTGGAGGAGGTACTTCAGAATCAGAAAAGGAGTCTTCCACCATGGACTCAATCACTCGAGTAACATCATTAATAGGATCATTACGATCCTAGACATTGGGAATATCAATAGGCACTGTCGAAGAGGTTCCTGTGCCTGTAAAACTTCCACTAGATCCAGGATGTTCAACACAACAGAAATCAGCATAGTAGTAACCCACGCAATTTGGCAGAGAATCTGTAACGCCCCACATTAGGGTTTAGAATATTAAAGGAATTTAGTACGAATTATGGGTGTTATTTGCTTATTAACTTATTAACTATTGGCTTAACTTGTGCATAAGTATTTTGGCATGCATTCATGGCATTTTCCGGGTTAATTGGTTTAATGAAACTTCGGATTGATTTGG
>JANITW010000003.1:6563474-6573834 GCA_027564335.1 Erythroxylum williamsii
CCACCTGTGACCAACCCGATTTTGGTCGCTATAACTTTTAACAACCATTTTCTGACTTTTAGCAACCATTAATAATAGTTGCTGAAACTAATTTTTCTTGTAGTGGTTGTTGCTTCGATGATTTATTCGCCCACAGGTGGTAGTGTAATAAGAGTTGATGATTTGTACTATGATCGCTTTTATGTGTGGAGGTTTAATTGTATAGATTATGTATTCAACCCACAGGTATTTCATAATATAAGTGACCAGATTTTCAATAAAGATACTATTTAATGGCTTGAGTATCGTTGTTGTCCTACATTTGTACTGATTTAAATTTTGTCATCTTGAACTCACCTTTTCAATCAACAAAATCAGTGTCACTATTGAATCCTGACCAGTTTCAATACAAAGAAATGAACAGATGATGTATTAAATGCTATGGAGATAGTTGTGGTTGATATGACTATGCGAACGAATAGGCCATCTCCATTTACATCTATGACAATGAAAACTCATAAAGCAGCCTATAAATCCTAGGATCGGTTTGACAGATTATGTCTGTGACCATTAAGAGATCCATTCCTAACCATCTGCAAAGTGAACTTTCAAACATAGACATAGCGAAGAAGTTTCTTGATAATGTCTCTCAGAGGTACATAGTCTCATCTAGTGTCGAGACAATTGCCTTAATTAAAAAATTATTCTCCATAAGTATACAGGAGAAAAGGGGAGTAATGGAGTACATATCGAGAATTATTCATCTTCACAGTAGATTGAAGATGCTGGGACTTCAATGCTTTGATAGCCTATTTCGTGAATGAGGAGGAGAAACTCAGGTTGGCTACTCCTACAACCCTCAAAGTAGCTTAAGAGAAGACAAAGATGAAGCTCGCTAAGTTCAAAGGTAGAGAAAATTCAAATCTTTTCCACATGTTGAAGTTGGTCAAATTAGCGCTGATAAAGGTTTTAAGGACATAAAGAAACTAGTAGTATGAGGTTTAAAAGGAGTCTGAGACCATTAGGTTACTCTTTAGCTTGTCAATTATGAATCTAATTTGCGATAGTTGCATTAAGTACATAGTGGCTATTTAGTGGAACATCTGATCAAGGTGCTTCCAGAATGCAGTGGTTCACATCCAGGATAAAGCCAAATAAAGAAAAGTAGGAACTGATCACTTACAGCACTGAAGAAGTGGAAGTACTGTCTATAGGGGGATGTATGTACTAAACCTTTTGTAAGGTTCATTTGGGTTTTACACGACACATTTTATATATGATTTTTTTTGATCAATTTTGGACAAAGAAGGTTGACATTTTGCATTTAATGCTTCTATTGTACAGCTGTTTAATGCAAAACATAATATTATAACTTTCTTGTCATATAGTTTGTATATAATGTATCTTACCCCAAATTAGATAAATGCTTATTCGTATCTTACTAAACAAGTTATGAAGAACCCTAATGAATGAGAAGTCACACATGGTATGACATAAAGGTTTAAGACACATTTCCAGAGCTAGGGTTGAGATACTGATCAAGAAAACATTTCTCAATTCTAGATTACGATGATCTGGGAACATGTGCTGATTGTTGTAGAGTGAGTTGACTAATAAGGATGTTGAGATCAACTCAAGCTGTTGACTTGTTGAGTTCGATACATAAAGATATCGATAGATCTCATACAGTTGCAATTCTGAATGTATTCTGACAATTGTCGATGATTATTCCCATTACAATTTATTCTTTCTTAAAGATTGAAGGTTGAGAACCTATTAGAAAGATTCATCAAGATGGTCAGATTTGACCGTGGAGGAGAATATAATGGCAAACATGGTGTTTCAGTACTTTAAATTCCGTTTGCCATATATGTGAAATCAGTTGGAATAGTGACTTAGTTCACTATGCTAAGTAGCTTTGAGCAAAATGGTGTGTTGTCGAAAGGCATGACTGCACCCTAAAGGACTTAAAGAAGTCAATGCAGAACATGACTAATCAACCTAATTATCTAAAAGTTAGAAAACTCAGCCTTGCACACATTAGTGTATGAGGCGGCCCTACTGAGGTAGTATAATCCTTATAAAGAAAGATTGCATACTCGTCCTCATCATTTCTATTTAGTAGGATAACTTGACCACTTTAGGGCTACAAATTTTACTGTAGAGAAGGAGGGACCAGAATAGTGGAATCACAAACAACTAAATTTCTGGAATACCATGTTTATGATGATGGTGGGCCTTTTGACCCTTCGGATGATAACAGGCGGATACTATAGTTGTCACGTACCCGCTACTTATACAGTTATATCTGGTGGATCTAGGTCATTGTACTGTGCCTGTACAGGAACAGAAACCCATACTTGTAGACACAGAGGTTCCTAGGGGTATAAGATCTAATATAATTAAGTAAATATACTAGAGTGAGACGACCTATTATCCCATATGATAACATAGTCTATCAGGAGTACAGGACTACTCTATTAGACATGTTACAGATTTAGTTACTTTTACAAAAGCTATTTCTAGACCCAATGTTGATGTGTGGTGGGATGCAATGAATGACGAGATGCAAGCCATGAAGTATAGTAAGGTCTGGGAGCTAGTTGATTTGCATCAGGAACTGCAAACCTGTCAATTATAAATGAAGTTTTGGACCTAAAGGATTTCAGGATAAGGTTCAGCAGTTTATGGGGTCGCTCAGTTGCGTAATGGTTCACTCAGAGAGAAAGGTTGACATTATGTTATCTTTTCTCTCGTATCCTCGTAGGATACATTTTGAGTGATTAAAGCAATTATAGCTCATGATAATACAGAGTTACATCAGATGGCTGTCAAAACCGTTTTCCTTAATAAAGACCTTTATGAAGTGGTCTATATGGTACTACCTTAAAGATCTCAGGATCCAAATAGAAATGACATGGTTTATGCATTATGAAAATCAATATATAGTTTACAACAAACCTCCTAAAAGTAATACCTTACAATTGATGGGGTTGTGACCTCTTTCAGCTTCATGAAAAATAAAGTTAAAAAATGCTTGTACTATGGAGTTAAGGGGAGCAAAGTTATCTTCCTATTACTATATGTGGATGATATATTGCTCACGTCAAATTAATTGACCATGTTGAATGAGGTTAATTAACTTTTGGTCAAGAACTTTGACATGAAGGACCTTGATATAACATCTTCTATCCTAGGTATTCAGATTCACTAGAACAGATCCTAACACTCGTCAGACCTCTCATACAATGCATACATTGAGTATGTGTTACAAAGGTTTAATACGGTTAACAATAAACCTGTCATAGCCCCTGTCTCTCATAATGAGAGCTAATCTTTATACAGTATCCAAAGAATAAAGTAAAGAGAGGGGTTATGAGGAATGATTCGTATTTTAGTACGGAGGATAGTCTGATGTATGCTCGGCTATGTACTAGATAGGACATTGCATTCAGTTTGGTCAATATCTGGTTAATCCAGTTGTAAATGATTAGAATGCAGTCTAGTGAGCATTGAGATACTAATGGGAATTAAGGATTATATGTTGACATATAGAAAAGTCAATAGACTAAACCTCGTAGGGAATTCAGATTCAAATTTTAGTTATGTGTCCAGATAATCGTAAATCCACTTAAAGTTACAGTTTTAAGTTTCCAGATGGTACTATATTGTAGAAGTGTGTTAAGTAGATAAAGGTAACTTCCTTAACTATGCATGCAAAATACATACTATAGGGCTGCTTCACAGGCGGTTTAGCTCAGAAACTTGATTTCTGAGTTGTCTGTGGTTGTTTTAGTGGCTAGATCCATTTAGTTGGACTGTGGTAATCTTCTAGCTGTGTTGTTTAATAACAACAAAGAATATCACAGGGTCTTTGTATTTAAAGATCAATTATTTGATCATAATGGTGCTGATACAAAAAGGTGGCATTAAGGTTTGGAGCATTTAAAGACTGAGGAACTATAAGTCGATTCTTTAACTAAAGGACTTCACCCACTTGTGTTTGTAACACAAGTATACAATATGGGTGTTTTGATGTCTTTAGATACTATTAGTTTGGGGATCGTTATGTTTACTCCATGTACATTCGTACATTTTGATGTATTATGATAGTATAATGGTTAATTGATAAAGATGATTATCGCTTATCCTCAGTAATACGTGTTATCATACATTGTCATAATACGTATAACAGTCTTAAGATTTGTGTTGATCTTAAGTATTTAAAGGTCATTGGGCATATATATAGATTGACCTTGTACCTATGTCATTAGACACATACAGTTTTATTATAGATATCTATGAAGTTTGACATGACATAGGGGGATATAAGTTTTTAATCCCATAAAAGTGTTCTCTAACGCAGTTTAGCATTCAGTTGGGGAACATAAAGGTTTTCTCTAATGCAGTTTAGCATTCGGTGAGAGGAAACAAGTTTTCTCTAATGCTGTTTAACATTCGATGAGAGGAAACAGGATTTCTTTAATGCAATTTAGCATATGCGGTTTAGCATAAAGTTGGAGAAATTGAGACCTATAAAAGAAGATGATATAATTTAGATCATAAAGGTATCATCGTAGTTTGTCACACTCCATTTTTCCATTCATGTTAGTGAGGTATTAGGTATATGTGATTGTATTAGATATGTATCACACATGACATATGTATTTGATATTTTTCGGTATCAAAAGCCTTACAGACATAATGATAGACTTTCATTATCTTTGGATCAATTGTTTTGTTTTTAAAACTTAGTCGACTATTCAATGGAGTGGTTTAATCGAATTTTTAAATTTTTTTTAAACTAAAGTCAAACTGTAATTAATGCTTGTCCAAAGGGGAGATTGTTAAACAATTGTGTCCATTCTCATAAAGTTGAACAACTATTAATTGCATTTTTTAGTTTTTAAATAAATTATCGATTGAGTTACGTAATTTGATCCAAATAAAGATAATAAAGTGGTCCAATAAATGATCTAGATTAATAGGTCAAAGTTTGGGTGAAAAATGGGTCCCTTTTCGTATAGACCTGGTCCATATCGACCTTGTGATGGGAAAACCTGATATAGAAGTTATATAAAGGTTAAAGTCTCCTGCAGTTGCTGATATCAATCGAAATGATAAGAAAACTCTGACCCGTTAGTAGTGCTTTCGTATTGAGGAAACTATAGATAGGCCTAAACCATATGTCCAGAAGCACTTTCCATAAAGATCCCAGGTAATTCGAGATCGTTTGGAGCTCGAAATCGGCATGGGAATCAAAGATGGAATCGAATTAGATATTCCGCATTACCTTCATTTTTAATTCTTTCTTGCTTGATCCTGAGTACGTAATTAGGTCTGTGTTACATATTAAACCTTAACTACTATTGTTGTTACTTGCAAAACAGTTAGACTCTTGTATGTACATAGCTCTTACAAAATCCATCATCATATCTCAGTTCAGGAAACAAAGTACTGCAATTAGCGGACAAGAAGCAGAGTTAGAAGATTCTGAAATATGGTACGGACATGGATGAATAAGCATCGGGCAGAATATAGATGTAAAAGTAAAAGAAAACCAATCACACTTCTAAAAGAGCATAAGAAGTACAAAATTCGAAGGAAAAGACAAAATGGGAGTTTAGTTAGCAGATGAACGAGGCAGAGAAACATCATAAAAGCTCCTCGTCACATACCCTCACATCCGCCATGGGTGCTGTTGCAGAGAAACATTACTTAATCGGGAAAAGCTTTAAAGAAATACAAGTGCAACCGATGGGTTAATAACAAGCGCTATCTAGATTAAGCCAAAGTTTGCATCTGTAATCAAACGGGAGCCATCAAACCCGTACAATAAAAAACCAACGATAGACAAGTGGCAAATTGGGTGTCGTATTTCACGAAGTTAATAGTCAACTAAAGTCAACAACCCCACTCTCAGCTTTGTGAAAGTATATAAATTATAAGCATTCTTTTTCTTATATTTTTATAAAAAAGTTGATTCCAACAATTCATTTCTTTTATAAAGAGGTTGATTCCAGCAAGTCCTTTCTTTTATGTTTTTATAAAGAGGCCGATTCCTCGAACCTGCTGGCCGTCACCTTCTGTAATATAATTATTGTTAACAATATAAGATTTTTTGGATAAAAACATTGATCTATTCATTGTAATCTTGTTTCTCGTGTATCTCGTACAATACAGAAAAGATAACTAAATAGACTTAAGGCCCTAATTACATGCCTACAATACAGCTTTGTACAAGGAAATAATCAATTAGGTTTAATCTTCTCCTAACTAATCGGGATTCTCCAACACTCCCCCTCAAGTTAGATCATGGGGGTCAAGCATGTTCAACTTGGATAGTGACGTGTGGAAGTTCTAACTGCTCACCGCCTTGGTTAGGATATCCGCAAGCTGATCTTCCGATTTCACGAACGGAAGCTTAACTATCCCTGACTCAATTTTTTTCTTGATAAAGTGCCGGTCTATCTCCACATGTTTTGTTCGATCATTCTGTACAGGATTATGGGAGATACTGATTGCTGCCTTGTTATCACAATATAGGTCAGTACTCTCTTCTGGGGGAAACCCAATCTCGGTTAAAAGCTTTCGAACAAATAAGACTTTAGTAATCCCCCGAGTTATTCCCCTGAATTCTGCCTCGGCACTCGAGAGTGCCACAACCTTCTGTTTCTTAGTCCGCCAAGTAACCAGATTCCCTCCCACAAAAGTGAAGTATCCGGAAGTGGATCTTCTGTCTGTGATGCTTCCTGCCCAGTCAGCATCAGTGTAGGCTGTGATTCAGGTGTGCCCATTTTTGGCAAACATAAGTCCCTTTCCTGGAGAAGATTTTAGATATCTCAGGATCCTCATGACTGCCTCCATGTGGTCCTTGCTCGGGTTATGCATGAACTGACTTACGATCCCAACGACATACGCTATATCCGGTCTAGTATGGGCCAAGTAGATCAGCTTGCCCACCAGTCGCTGGTACCTCTCTCTGTCTGCCGGCGTTTGGTCTGGGAAGATTCCCAACTGATGATTCTGAGCCATCGGGGTCTCAGCCGGTTTACAATTCAATAGCCCGACTTCTGTCAGGAGATGAAGTATATATTTCTTCTGAGATATGAAGATGCCGTTGTCTGATCTTATCACCTCGATACCTAGAAAGTATCTCAGACCTCCCAAGTTTTTCATTTCGAACTCTCGTGATAGATTCTCCTGAAGGCTGACTATCTCCTCGGTATCATTCCCAGTTATCACCATATTGTCGACATATAAAACCAATAGAGTAATGAAATGATCCCTCCTCTTGATGAACAAGGAGTGGTCGGAGTTGCTCTGGCTGTATCCATATTTCTTCATGGCTAGAGTGAACTTTCCAAACCAGGCTCTGGGTGACTGCTTTAGACCATAGAGGGACCGTTTCAGTCTGCACACCATGGGCGTGTCCCTGTGATCCTCGAACCTTGGCGGGAGATCCATGTATATTTCCTCCTCGATGTCACCGTGCAGGAATGCATTCTTTACGTCAAACTGATGTAGAGGCCATTCGTAGTTGGTGGCTACGGACAATAGAACTCTGATGGTGTCCAGTTTTGCTACTGGAGAAAAAGTCTCGGTGTAGTTGATCCCATAAGTCTGCGAGTATCCCTTGGTCACCAGTCTGGCTTTGTACCTCTCGATTGTGCCATCCACCTTGTATTTGATGCTGTAGACCCATTTACAGCCCACGGATCGCTTCCCAGCTGGCAATGGGCACACCTCCCATGTACCATTTTTAGCTAGTGCCCTGATCTCCTCTTCCATTGCCTGTCTCCATAGGGTTTCCTGTGCTTCTCTGATGTTTCGGGGAATCTCCTGTGAGTACACAGCATGGATAAAGGCCTGCAGTTGTAGTGATGAATTTGAAGCCAAGTGATGAGCCACCAGGTATCTGGATTTACTTGTCCTTTCCGGACTGTACCTGTTTGGCAGGATGCCCCTGTTCTGTCGAGGGGGAAGAGTATATGTACTTTGAATGGACAAAGGAGTGTCCGAGTTACTAACCTCAGGAATATTCGATGCCGGGGGTTCCTGGGGAGTGGATGAGAGAGATGGAGATGGGAGTTCTAGTGTGCGGTGCTCCGACTCTGGAGTGTATTTATGTAGTGGTTCCAGCCAATCACACATCCAATTCATTCCCTCACTAGTGCTGCCCCTCTCCCCCTGAGGGGATGTATGGGAGGTTGGCGTAAAATAGTATTCCGTTTCTAGGAAGTCCACGTCCATGGTAACATAGTGCCGTCTTTCAGTCGGATCATAGCAATGATAACCCTTCTGAGTAGGGCTGAACCCAAGGAACACACATCGAACTGCGCAAGGATCAAGCTTGGTCCGTAAGTGCCTTGGGTGTGAACAAAGGCGACGCATCCAAAGACCCGGGGAGTGAGGAGGAGTACGGAAGGGATGTAGTGAAACTTCCTGAGAGTGTCCAAGGGAGTCTCATTCTTCAGTGCTTGGGTAGGCAGTCGATTCATAACATATACTGCTGTTGAGACGGCGTCAGCCCAGTAGGTGTTGGGTACATGGGCCTAAAAAAGGAAGGCTCGGGCACTTGCCAGTATGTATCAATTTTTCCGTTCCGCTACACCATTCTGTTGAGGGGTGTACGGGCACGTGGTCTCGTGAATGACCCCATTCTGAGAGAAGAAGCTCTGTAGGGACTGGTGGATGAATTCGCCTCCATTGTCGATACGAAAGACTTTGATCGAGGTAGAAAACTGTGTTCGAATCAGTTGAAAGAAGTTCCTGATTGTGTACTGGGCATCAGATTTCTGGTTCAGAAAGTAAACCCAAGTAAATCTGGTACAATCGTCAATAAACAGAATAAACCATCGAAATCGAGAATTAACATGACTTGGGACGGGTCCCCAAATATCAGAATGTATCAACTCAAATGGCAAAACTGCTTTATTCTTTGAACTTGGATAAATAGTTCTGTGACTTTTGGCAAGTATACACGTATCACAATGTAAAGAATTTGACCCTGAAACTAATTTCGGGAACAACTGTTTCATATACTGGAAAGAAGGACGTCCCAATCTGCGGTGCCATAACCATAGTTGCCTGTGACTACGACCATGGGCCAAATAACTTGAGCCTGTTTGTGAGACATCCCTGATGTAGTACAACCCATCTCTCTCAGTACCATGCCCAATTATCTTCCCCGTACAAATATCCTGTAAGAGACAGAAAGAGGGAAACATCAGCACTGTACAATTCAGCTCTTTGGAGATTTGACTGACAGAGAGCAATTTAGTAGTTAGAGAAGGCACAACTAGACAATGAGACAGGTTTAATTTTTCTGATAAGGTAACGTTCCCCGCTCCGATAACCAGATAGGCTAGGCCATTAGCATTTATCACTGTTGTTTTTCGAGGGGTGGTAGAGATCCGGATATCACGAGTCTCATTCGTCATGTGATCGGTGGCTCCAGAATCAATGGGCCATTCCATTTCTGGACTTAGTTGATGAGCTTGTACAAATATTTTTCCCATCTCAATTGTTTTAGGCCCACACGGCCCTCCAAGCCCATCCCCTGTTTTATCACTTTCCAACTCATTTCCCATTAGCCCACAATTTTTAAGTAGGGTTGGGAGATCTTCATTTTTACCTGAGGCGTTTGGGGTTTCTGCCCCTTTTTCCTTACCAGATTCGGCGCAGCCGCCATCGCCCCCGCCGTGTCCTCCGCTGCTGGTGGTGCCGGTCACGACTTTGGTGACTGCAACCTGCCCCTGTTCTCCATGAGCACCCCTGCTCTCTAGGCTCCCTGTCGCAAGGCTAACTTTGCCGGCTGGTGGCCAGGATGAGCAGCCGCCGGTGGAGCCAGCTCCCTTCTTCTTCGCCTGGTATTCAGCCCACCATTTTGGGTATCCGACCACCTGAAAGCAAGTTTCTTTCGTGTGCTTTGTCCCTCCACATACCGTGCATTTTTTGTTTGGTCCGGTGCCGGTGCTGGACTTTCTCAATTTGCCGTCGCAGGATGATGAGCTAAGTTCTGACCGCATCTTTGCTACCACCCCAACACCGCCGGGAGACTGGTCGGTCATTGCCTCGAGTCGGCGATCTTCTCGCCGAACGGCGTTATAGGCCTCTTCCAGAGTGGGAGGTTGCTGGGCTTTGAGGAGATCGCGTTTGATGGGGTTGAATTTCTCGTCGAGCCCCCACAGGAATGCAAAAACCCGATCTTCTTGTTTCTCTAAGTTGTAGGTTTTCCGATTGTCTGGGCATTTCATCGATTGGGGTTGCCTGAAATCGATTTCCCTCCAGATCCCTTGGACGGTCCGATAGTACTGATCTACTGACATATCAGCTTGATTCATTTGATATGCCCGTTATTTGAGTTCGTATAATCTCA
>JANITW010000003.1:6611114-6629201 GCA_027564335.1 Erythroxylum williamsii
TTTGTGTAATGCAATTATGATTAAATCACTTCCCAAATTGTTCCTTAAAGAGTGCTTGAAAAATGAAGAGATTTTTATATTAAAATCAGAATATTTAATGCCTCTTGATGAAAAGACATGTCATAAAGTGAAATGAAATGTTTATGTATACGATTCTTTTAGAAAATCGAAGTGATTAAATTAGATTAAAATTAACATTACAAACTAAAGAATAACCTTGATGTTCCTTATAGTTGACAATGGGTTAGTACTGCCTTATTCATGGGTCAAGCTGGGTGGCTCATGACCTAACAGGCCAAAGGAGGGTATGGTAAGTTCGGCCCAATATAAGTTTTTTTTTAAAATTTTTGAAAAATGACATTTTTTGTCTCCCTCAATCGGGCCATGGCCCAATTTGGCCAACAAATTAGGCCTGACGCCTAGTCAACCTGGGCCTAGCCCATTGACTTCGGGTTAGGACGAGTCGTGCTCGAGCCGGATTGCCATGCCAGATATTCCTTGTTCTTCTTTTGTTATTAACTTAGTCTTCGCTTAGTAAGGTGCAAATTTTATCTTTTCTTTTATCAACTTCATAAACTATCTTCCTTCTCATCAAAATATTAAACCCATTAATAGTATTTTTTATTATTATCAAAAAATCAATTAGAACCTCTCCTAATTCAACAATTCTCTCATTTTTTAATTAAAGAACAATAATAAAATTAAGCATACAAATAACTATCTATATCAAGATAATAACTAGCTTTTGTTTAATTATGCATAAATCATAATGTAGCGTAAAAACAAGAGAGATATTTAAAGAATTATCCACATATATAGATAAAAGAAATTTACTCATGTATATAAAAGTCGTCACATATTCAAAATTCGCTCCCTCTATATGTCAGTACTCCCCCTAAATCCAATATTATAAATCTTTCTCCCCTTTTTTGGAATCATAAAAAAGAAATCAATTATCTAAAGATGCATAATACAAAACGTCACTAGTCAAGCTATCTTATTTAAGAAAAATCAAATGAATCTAATCAAGATTAATAAACTTTCTAAATAAAGAGTGTTATTAGATATTTAAAGGTTAAAAAGGCAAATTCTAATAGAAGAAACCTTAAATAAATCTATTTTTGAAAATTTTCCAATTTCAGTATTATGCCTAAGTTTTGAAATATTCAATTAAAGTAACAATGGCAAGTTTCAACAAAATAAAGTGCTAAGGATTGGACTCTATAACTTTTTAGGCTAGGGAAGATGAATTGAATTTGAAAAAGATCTTCCTCATTTAACTGAACTTCTAAAAATCCAAAAGATTTCTAATAGAATTGAGCCTAAGAGTTAGTGGTTGAGAAGGAGGGTTTACTATCCACGAGGTAAACTAGAAGGGTTGATTCCCATTTCACTATTCCTCCCTTTAAGATGTCAATATTCATGGCAACTATAGCTCTGCCATTGTCAAAAAAAGAGGGGACAATACCCAATTTAAAGGATAAAGAGTTGTCTCCAATAACTTGACTCTAGTTTTTCCTAGTAACGCCCAAAGATCTACTAAGGGAAGGAGAAGGAGTTTCTTTGGTAGGCCCTTTAAAATACAGACCTAGGGAAGACTTCTCAAAAACCAAAGGTAGAAAATTGTTTAAGGAAATAAGAGTAGAACTGGACATTACTAGAAATGTAAGAAAGGTTGGAAACATTAAAAAGAGCTTAAAAGTTAGGTAGGAACTTAAGGAATGGGAAGAAAAAGAAGAGTTGGGGGAGAAAACATAGAAGCTTGAGGTAGGTGGACTCTAGACAGTTATACAGAGGATGAAGGAGGTAAGAGCCAAGCTAATTACTAAATCTTTAAAACTTTGAAAGTTTGAGGGAGGGAGGGGAGTGGAGAATAAGGGAGAAACACTAGAAAGGGATAGGAAAGTAATAGGAACCTCTAAGATCAAACCAGAGATTGGGATGGTAGTCGCATTTGAGTCCCTCGTTAAACTCATCTAATTTCACTAAAAAATATTTCTTACTAAGAACATGACCTATATGAAACTAATAAAATCATTTACTAGAAAAAATGCATAAAAATTATAAACTAAACTAGCAAATCTAATAAGGTCAAGCTAATCCATATAAAGTTAGGGAAATTTTTTATTTAAAAATTGATTACTCAATTTTGCAACGCTTGCATGAAATTTAAAAAGTGTGTTAAAATGCTCTAACTTTTTTTTCCCTAAAAATAGCCTACCATTAGAATTTAATTTAATAGTATTGACATAGTTTATCACTTCAACAAATATAATAAATATGCGGTTGACACATGTCCTACTCATTCCATGTTAGATAAAAGTACAAAATTCCTAAATCTACGATCAGAGCAGAAGACATTATTATAACTGCCAAATATAACAACAGTAATAGGGAAAAGAGAATTGAAGTTTCTCGTATATTTCATCTGTAGCTTTACAAGTTATATATAACACTATGTACAACGAAAAAGCCTAATCTTCCATAAATTCAAAATACATAATCCTTATCTAATAATTCAAATCATTCTTATCCTTTAATTCAAAACAATCTTATCCTCAACACCCCCACTCAAGTTGGTGCGAAGATATCACAAACACCCAACTTGAACACAACATTTTCAAACGAGCTTCTTGAAACCCCTTTAGTTAATATGTCTGCTAACTGATGATCAGAGCTAACAAATGGAAATGAAATAATCTGCGCATCTAACTTTTCTCTAATGAAGAACCTGTCTATCTCAACATGTTTAGTACGATCATGTTGTACAGGATTCAAAGCAATTTCAATCGCAGATTTATTATCACAGTGAAGTCTCATAGGTGCATCCAAACCAAAACCAAGTTCCTCCATTAATCTCTTCAACCACAATAATTCACAAACACCAAGGGCCATACCTCTAAACTCAGCTTCAGCACTTGATCGAGATACTACCGCTTGTTTCTTGCAACGCCAAGTCACTAAATTTCCACCCACAAATGTAAAATACCCACACGTAGACCTTCTATCATCTAATGAACCAGCCCAATCTGCATCACTATATCCTTCAACTTGCAAATGGCCATGACTAGAATAAAGAAGTCCTCTCCCGGGATAAGCCTTTAAGTATCTCAAGATCCTCGTGACTGCTGCTTCATGGGTTTCACGAGGGTCCTGCATAAACTGACTAACAAGATTGACAGCATAGGAAATATCAGGTCTAGTATGTGATAAATATATAAGTTTCCCAACAATCTTCTGATAGCGTCTTTTGTCAACCTGAGGTGCTCCTAAGGATTGACATAGTCTTTGATTTTGTTCAATAGGAGTCTCAGCAGGTCGACAATCAAGCATCCCACACTCAGCCAATAAGTCTAACACATACTTCCTTTGAGATAGAAAAATACCATGCTTGGACCGAGCAACCTCAATGCCCAGAAAATATCTTAGCTCTCCTAGTTGTTTCATCTCGAACTCCTTCGCTAGATACTTCTGTAAAGACTCTTGTTCTTCCAAATCGTTACCTGTTAATATCATATCATCGACATATAAAATTAGTGCAGTAACCAAATTTCCTCGATGTTTAAGAAATAAGGTATGATCAGCACTACTCTGAACATAACCAAACATCTTCATTGATTTAGTAAATCGACCAAACCAAGCTCGAGGCGATTGTTTCAGTCCGTATAAGGCCTTATGCAACCTGCACACTTTATTTGTTCCTGCATATGCCTTGACACCAGGAGGAGGGTCCATATATACCTCCTCAACTAAATCTCCATGCAAGAAAGCATTTTTTACATCAAATTGAAGTAAGGGCCAATTTTTATTTGCTGCAATAGACAATAAGACTCTCACAGTATTTAATTTAGCCACAGGTGCAAAGGTCTCCTGGTAATCTACCCCATATAATTGAGTATACCCCTTAGCCACCAAGCGAGCTTTATGTCTTTCCACACTACCATCGGCATGATGTTTTATTGCAAAAACCCAACGACACCCCACAGTCCTCTTCCCTGCAGGCAAGTCAACTAAAGTCCACGTCCCATTAGCTTCCAACGCCCCCAATTCTTCCTCCATAGCCTTAGTCCATTTTGGGTCTTCTAATGCTGTCTGCACATCACTAGGAATAGAGACAGAGGATACACTAGACACAAATAATGCATAAGAACCATTTAACCTGTGAGTAGAGACAAAATTCACTATAGGATATTTAGACTTGGATGAAATTTCAGGCTCATATCTAGTAGGTGGTTTCCCTCTATTAGCACGAACAGGTAATTGATAATTAGAACGGAAAGGAACTTGTTCTGGTTCAGATTGGTTTGAGATAACAAAGTCAAGTGGACATACCTCAGAAGGAGACATTGGTTGTGCTGAAGAAGAAGAAGGAGATGTACTGTCTAGATTCTGCTCACCTGAATGATTATTATGTGTAATACAACTGGGAATAGGACGTTTATCAAACATCAGATATTGTGAATCCATTGACAAATCCTTTACTTCTATGTCATTTCCCCCTTGAAGTAAAGTGCTAGATTTATAAAACATTTCATTTTCATTAAAGACAACATCCATAGTTACAAAGATCTTATTAGAAGAGGGGTGGTACGCTTTATACCCTTTTTGTTTAGTACCATAGCCAAGAAACACACATTTAAGTGAGTGTGGAGTAAGTTTAGTGCGCTGGTGAGCAAACAAATGGACATAGGCAACACAACCAAAAATTTTGGGGGGTAATCGCACTATAGAGGGTAAATCATGATATTTAGAAAGTTCTTGCAAAGGAGTTTGATATTGTAAAACATGTGTGGGAGTCCGATTCATTAGGTAAACAGCAGTGGTAACGACCTCAGTCCAAAAAGTAAGCGAAACATCACTATCAATTAAAAGAGCTCTAGCAACATTTAAAATATGTCTATTTCGACGTTCAGAAATGGCATTTTGTTGAGGAGAGTAAACGCAAGAAGTTTGATGCTGAATACCCTTCTCTTTAAATAAGTTTTGGATGGCATTTGACATATACTCACTACCATTATCTGATCGAAACATTTTAATCACATAATGAAATTGAGTCTCAATGAAACAGACAAAATTACGAATTATATCAAAAACCTCACTTTTAGATTTCATAAAAAATAACCAAGTCATTCGAGTCTTATCATCTGTAAAAATGATAAATCATCGCATACCATTGTGAGAGGTGGTAGGTGAAGGACCCCATATGTCAGTATGAATGAGATCAAACGGCAAGATAGATATAGATTCAGACAATGAAAAAGTAGTACGATGATTTTTTTCCAAAGTGCAAGTCTCACAAAAAAAATCAGATAACATAAATCCTTTGAACATAAAAAGAAACAACCGTTTCAAATAAGTAAAAGATAGGTGGCCTAAACACTTATACCATGCCCAAATATTAATTTTATTTTGTTCAAAGTGATGACTACTAGCAAGATGAGCAACTGAACCAGTCGAATTTGGAACAGAATCCAGAAAGTACAGCCCATTCTTTTTCTTACCACTGCTAATCGTCTCCAAAGTGCGATTGTCCTGAAACACACAATCAATAGACAAAAATGATGCTATGCAATTATGGGATTTGGTAATTTGGCTAATAGATAAAAGGTTGTAATCAAGGTTAGGCACATAAAGTACGTCATTAAGATTAAGAGAACAAGAGATTTTGATTTTACCAATATCCTCAACTTTTGATGATTCACCATCAACAGTAACAATGGTTGTTTTGGATACAGAAGAAGAAAGGTCAGTGAATTTTTCTCTATCACATGTCATATGATCAGATGCACCAGTGTCGATAATCCAGTCTCTACTACTAGTAACAGCTTTAGCAATATCAGATTTAGAAATACCTGTCTTTGCTGTCAAACCAGTTGCGATTATATTGTTTGACTCCAAACCAGTAAGTTCTCTAGAATCCTTCCTGCCACTGTCACTTTTATTCTTTCCTTTTGGGTGCCAATCAGGAAAGCCATGAAGCTTGAAGCACTTTTCAACCACATGATTATCCTTTTTACAGTGTGTACAAAATCGTAACCCCTTTTTATCATTTTTACGAACAGCTAGTGCCACACCGTCATTAACAACAGTAAAACCATTCATGACCTCTTGGCGATTTGCTTCAGAGCACACAGTTGCATATGCACTTTGCAAGCCGGGCAATGGTTTGGTAGCTAGGATCCTTCCTCTAACACCATCAAGATGAGGATCTAGACCAGCAAGAAAGATATAAACCCGCTGTGTACTAACCACCTTGTTATACATTTCAACATCATCAGAACACTTCATATGACACTTATCAATGGCATCAACTTCTTGCCACAATTTTTGAAGACGCCCAAAATAAGAAATAACAGAACCTCCATTTTGACGTAAATTGACAATTTCACATTGTAATCTATAAGCTCGAGAAGCATCTTCACTTACAGAGTACGTCTCACAAGCAACTTCCCAAATTTCTTTCGCTGTTGACAAACGAAGAAATAAGGAACGAACCTCCTTCGTCATTGAGTCAAGCAACCACGATTTAATAAGGCAATTCTCATCTTCCCAGGATTCATACTCTTCAGATGCAATATCTGTTGGGGTAGCTTTGGAACTTGAAATGTACCCCCATCGTTTGCGGCCTCTGAGTTTATTTTGGGCGTTTAATGCCCAATCAATATAATTGGTACCATCTAGTTTTTCAGGGGTAAGGGTAGAAGAAAGCTCCTGCATTTGTATAGCAGAAGAGCTGGAATCAATAGGTGGAATAGGGTTTGACATATATCCATAATCAATTATTTGGCTTTGATACCATGCCAAATATAACAACAATGATAGGGAAAAGAGAATTGAAGTTTCCCGTATATTTCATTTGTAGCTTTGCAAGTTATATATAACACTATGTACAACGAAAAAGCCTAATCTACCGTAAATTCAAAATACATAATCCTTATCTAATAATTCAAATCATTCTTATCCTTTAATTCAAATCAATCTTATCCTCAACAATAACACCAATTATATTGAAGTTAGGAGAAGTTTTTGCATCTGTTAAGGTGAAAATGATCAATCCCAAAATTCATAATATTTTAGATACATATTTATTAGACCAAGTATAAAGGCACCCATTATCATCACTATCAAAACCTAAAATGCCAAATATGAGTAGCGTTTCACAAAAATGTACAATTGAAGATTTCAAATTTGAAATAGAAGAACTGAGCTTAATCGAAGCCTATTATATACATATTCCTACAATTTTAAGTTAGAAGAAATACGGATTAAATATGGATTAACCATTTGACAGAGCTAGATGATAATCATAAATATATTAGTTACTAAGTGATGGGGTAATTCATAAAATATTAGCTATAAAAGGCATAATAAAGTATCAAAAGATTCCTACTTTCTTTCCTGATAAATTCCCTATATATAAACAAAACGGAGACAATATGAAAGTAGAATAAATAGAAAATAGAGGAAATACCTAACATATTCCATTAATGAGGTAGCCAAAGAAAAACCTAGAAGAGCAAATAAGAAATTGCTATCATCTATGTCTGTTAGTGAGATAAATCTCAATCCCTACTCTTATTCTTTATTGGATAAATATGAATGAGAGTGTCCCTCAGTCCTCCTCCTCTCACCAGGGCTGTTCCTAACATTTTATAGGCCCTGGGCAAAGTAAATTATTCACACATTAACTTATCAAATCCTCAGATTTGACTTTAGCCATATTATTACTAAACTTATTTGAACCTCTACATAAACACAATTCTAACAATTATTAAGATAATTGTATCAAAGTATAATGAAAATTACAATTACAAAAATTAAATTATTTATTAATGTTTAATTATATATTTTTTATAAATAATAAGTAATCTAAAAATAAAAAAGAGAAAAACAAATGAACACAATATTATTTAATATTAATGTTCTGATTTAAAATGCTAATATAGTATTCAAGTGAATGACAAATTACAAATTAATTATAATATACTCAAATATTTAGTAAGCTATAAATACATAAAATTTTTTTGAAACTTATCTTTAAATTATCACTTAAAACTCAGAAATTAAAACCATGAAAATTCTTCGCTGTAAATTTTGAGCTGGAGTATCTTATATTCATATGTTGACGAACAAAAAAGAAAAATTCTTATATTCATATGTTGATGGACATTAAAAAAAAATAGAGTGTAAGATGCTTCAAATGAATTTATAAGTATAAGAAGTTAAAAAGTTAACATTAGAATCTAAAAAAGATTACGTAGAATAATCAAAATGAACTCCACCTAAAATTGTTTCATTCCTTCTTTACAACTATTAATTAGCAAATTAATGTTCTTCATTAATTAAAAGAGAGTTAATGTTATTTTGGAATCTGGAAAGATTAATTTGGAAGATAAAAAGATTGTCATTAATTAGCATTTTATGCTATTCATCTAACTTGGAAGGTTAGAATGGGTGGGCCCCTAATAGGGTGGAGCCTTGGACAGGTGCCCTGACTGCCCCTACCCAAGGCCGGCCCTGCATATTATGTAACACCTCCGGCATCCACTGCCCCAGCAGTCACACATTGGCCTTCCATAACAACCGTCACAAGAACAATAACACGGTGGCGACGACCAACCGTGGCCCTAATAACACGGTCCCCACGCATAAAACACACAACAATCGCATCGTAGTGGTAATTTCGGTTTTGGAGCTCGTTCCGGCAATTTTGGAGCCGGTTTAGGCGATTTTGGAGCTGGTTCAAGCGATTTTGAAGTCGGTTCAGGTGGTTTTGGAGGTAGCTTCGTGATCTCAATTTCTGTAATTATATCATCACCTGTACGTAATATCTTTTTCTTAATCTTCTCCGGACTGCAACACACGACAGTGATAGTCACCGTGTTGTTCTTTTCATCATACACCTGGTTCTCAATATTTAGAAGCAATTGGATGTTAAAAAAGGAAAAGAGACACTAACTAGGAATTTGGCATAGCACTTTCTTAATCTTAGTTCTGCATTTCTCGCATTTTAGATCAACCTTAACCTTCATTGTTGTTACCTGTAAAACAGTACAACACTTGAATGTACACTAACTCTTACAAAATATATCATATCTCAGCTCAGGAAACAAAATTCTGCAATTAGCGGATAAAAAATTAAAAGTAATGTTATAAATATCGTATCAGAATTAAAATAAAAGCAGAGTCTACGTGGAAAAGTTTATGAAAGCTGATAACACTGGGCTACAAGTAGAAGTTAACAATCTCCTAAAAGAACATAAGAAACACATAATTCGAAGGAAAAGACAAAATGGGCGTTTAGCAGATAAACAAAAGAGAGACAAATCGTAAAAGCTTACAAGTGTAACCGACGGGTTAATAACAAGAGCCTTATTGCCTACTCCTTGAACCTATCCTTGGTTTGCATGTGCCTGCTTTGATTGACCCATTTCACCTTCTGTAATATAATAGCGATGTCAAGTCAACCAACCTCGCTCTTCCCGAGGATATGGATATGGCCTTTCCTTTTTATTTTTATGAAGTGATTATTTCGGTGTAGTAACACTCCAAGTCTCAGCTCTCACCTTCAATAATGAGTGATGTCAGCCCAGGTGCGAATTGCACACGTGTCCCAAGACATAGCGTCGCACTTATTGTTAAATCATGCAATAAATGAATAAAAATTTACTCACTTATTGTTAGTAATTTCCGTTCTTCATTTTTATTTCAATTTCTTCATTACTAGTTATTAATGAAAGCAGAACTTTCAACTATTTATTGATAAAAATATATGTAGAGATTGAAAATTAAATAATAAATTCGAGTGAAATAATTATTTAAAGATATGAACATTTTAACTTTTCATGGATTAAATCTTCAAATATGCATGAATTAATTATCTTAAATAAACTAATTGCAACAATTCAAAATTAAATGAAATAGTTTATTTAAGTAGTTATTTGAAGACCCAAAATTTTTTAAGTGCTTATTAATGAAAATTTTTAAATGTATGCAATAATTGATGAATTAAGTATTTCAAATAAATTTTTTGCAATAATTAAAAATCAAATGAAAAACTCAATTTAAATACTTGTTTAAAGATACAAAAATTTAAATATATATATTTCTTAAAATCAAATGTAAAATTTGAATTAAATATTCCAAAACTCCCTCTTTCTCTTTCTCTCTAGTGTAAATTCTAACTCGAAATTTCAACCTTCATGAAAGGGAAGGACTTTTCATTACCTACTTACCAACACCCACGTTTTATTAGGTTACACCTACAATATGTGAGAAGATAGGAGTTTGAAATGTCTTCCTTGAGAGTGCCGTGGACTCCAAGCTTTGCTCAAGACGGTAAGCTTTAACTTCTAGCTAACTAGTTTTATTTTTTAAAAAAAATTAAAGGAGAGAGCTACTACAAATTACACGACTAAACGAGGGAGACTAATCCTAGCTATATCCTCAAAGAGGATCGAGAGACACCCTGAGGGTGCATTTACAAAAATGGTAACCCCTAAACCAAAGTTGACAGCAAAGTTGGCGAACTAGTTAACACACCTGTTACCTTCGCGGTAAGCATGGTGACGGGTAACGACCCAGTTATGATTGAGTAACTCGTTGATGCCCATAACTAAAGGATTTAATAATGTTGTTCGATTAGTAGAGTTAGATAGAATACTCATCGCTACTTGAGAGTCCAGTTCTAGTTCCAACTTGCGAAAGCCAAGGTCCTATGCTAGGGTCCGTCTGGAGAGGGTGCTTCAGAGTTCAGTGGAAACCAGGGAACACCAGTCAAGATTCTAAACAAAGCCTCCCATCCAAGCACTGAAGCTGTCCCGAATAAGTCCCCCTGATGAGGCTGAATATGATGGATGTTTGAAAATTATGTAAAATTTGTATTTTGTATTGAATGAATGAATCAATCGTCATGTACATGGAGGTATCAATTTATACAGAATTGTTTACATCGACAGAGAGAATAAGTTTGTTGTAACAGAATTTGTTATTGCAGTGCCTTGTTTTCTAGAAACATCAGATCACGCTCTCTTGTGTGTGGGTGTATAGAAGCTTGTGATGGGCCTCCTTGGGCTGGACTCTTATGCAAACTTGAAGAGAGTCCACTTTCCTTTACAGCAGCGACATTCTTCGAGATTCTTCTCGTAACATCCCCACTCAAACTCAACCTAGGATTTTGAACTAGATTGAGTTTGAAGATGAGGTGGTTGAGCCGAGTAGCAGACATAGGTTTTGTTAGTAGATCGGCTATCTGATCAGTGGAGCTAACGTATTTTACCTCTAGGGTTCCATCGGATATTTTTTCCCTTATGAAGTGCACGTCTATCTCGATGTGTTTGGTGCGAGAGTGAAAAACGGGGTTCTGTGAGAGAGACCGAGCTCCATTATTGTCACACCACAAAACGGGTTTGTGAGGAACACTGAAGCCGAGTTCAGATAGAAGGGAAAGAAGCCAGATTAGCTCAGTAGAAAGTTGAGAGAGGGCCCTGTACCCTGCTTCAGTGCTTGATCGAGCCACGGCTTGTTGCTTTTTGGAGTTCCAGTACACCAGATTTCCCCCCAAGAAGACACAACCACCGGATGTGGACTTCCGATCATCGGGAGAACCAGCCCAGTCCGAATCACTGAAGCCGTGAAGAGTAAGAGGGTTCGATGAAGGTCTGAAGTGTAAACCGAGATGAGAAGACCCTTTCAGGTAACGAAGAACCCTTTTTAAAGCAATACAGTGAAGTTGTAATGGATTGGAGAGAAACTGACTTAATCTATTGACAATATAACTGATGTCAGGTCTCGTATTGCAAAGATATTGCAAGGCTCCAACGAGACTGCGATAGACAGAGGGATCATCTAGAGGAGCACCATCATACAGAGAGAGCTTGGAGCTTGTGGAAACTGGAGTGGAGCAAGGTTTGCAGGCCATCATATTCGCCCTCTGAAGTAAGTCCCGAATGTATTTATGTTGTGATAGATAAAGCCCAGTAGAATTTCGATAAACCTCAAACCCTAGAAAATAGTTGAGACTGCCAAGAGACTTGAGAGCAAACTGATTATGTAGCTTAGCAATAATGGCCTGTATTTCTTGTTGATTATTGCCTGTGACTAGGATGTCATCAACATAAACCAGCAAAAGTAGAATAGTACCTTTATTTCTGTAGGAAAATAAGGAAGGGTCTGATTTGGAGGTCTGAAATCCCCACTGGTTGAGAGCACCTCTGAGTGTTTGAAACCAGGCCCGAGGGGCCTGCTTGAGACCATATAGGGCCTTGAGCAAGCGACAGACATGAGTGGGATTGGTAGAGTCTTCGAAACCTGGAGGTTGATTGATGTAAACCTCTTCTTGTAACGTGCCATTGAGAAAGGCATTGTTTACATCAATCTGTTGTATATCCCAATTGTAGGAGACAGCTAAGGAGAGAATAAGTTTAATGGTAGAGGCTTTAACCACTGGACTAAATGTTTCAGTGAAGTCAACCCCAGGGGTTTGATTGAATCCCTTGGCAACAAGACGAGCCTTATGCTGAGCTATAGATCCATCAGAATGATATTTGAGTTTAAAAACCCATTTGGTGCCCAGAACATTCATGTGAGGCGCATAGGGAACTAATTGCCAGGTCTGGTTGCGGTTTAAGGCATTAATTTCAGTCTGCATAGCTAGTTTCCAGGTGGGATCACTTAATGCCTGGGAAATGGAGTCTGGTTCTTGAGTGGAGCAAGGAGGAACAGCATCGGTGAGTGTGGTGGTGTAGAGTTTAGGTTTAAAGATACCACTTTTAGATCTGGTTTGCATAGGATGAGTAGGTAAAGGTGTGGAAGGAATAGTAGGGCTATGGGTAGACAGGACAGGGGGTATGGAAGGATCTGTGGCATGAGAAGTAGTAGTTGGGGGAGAATGGGGACTAGAAACAGATAAAGGAGTAGATAAAAGTGGAGAAGAATTTACCTGATGAGTGTGACTTGACTGCGAAGGAAGTGAGGACTGAGCTGCTTCCAGAGGAGTGCCTTGGAGTGACCTGTGAAGGTGAGGAACAGGAACTAGAGCAGAAAGAGGTAAACAAGTATTAGATTTAGAAGTGGAGGGTGTTTGTTGTTGGGAGAAAAGGATTGGATATGGGAATTCCTCCTCATTGAACTTAACATGACGAGAGATAAAAATTTGACCCTTGGCATTAAGACACATATAGCCTTTTTGATGTGGACTATAGCCTAGGAATACACACTTTGAGGAGTGAAAGTTAAATTTATGAGCAGAATAATAACGGAGATAGGGAAAACAACTGCACCCAAAGGTTTTTAAGTGCATGTAATTCGGTTTTTTGTGGTATAATTTTTCAAAAGGTGATTTATTCTGAAGAGTGGGTGAAGGTAAATTATTTATAAGGTATGTGGCAGTAGAAAAGGCTTCAAGCCATAGGGTTAAGGGCATATGAGCATGAGAGAGCAAGGTAAGGCCCATTTCTGTTATGTGACGGTGTTTCCTTTCAGAAACACCATTCTGTTGATGTGTATAGGGACAGGTAAAACGGGGTGTGATGCCATGTTGAGTTAGAAAAGGTAAAAATGCTTTATATTCCCCCCCATTGTCTGTATGAATGGCTTTAATCTTTTGCTCAAGTTGAAGTTCTATGTGAGTTTTGAATTTGATGAATATTGACTGTGCTTCAGATTTGAGTTTGAGAGGATAAAACCAAGTAAACCGTGAATAGGCATCAATGAAGATTATATAATACCTATGGCCAGCAGATGAGAGGTAAGGTGAGGGTCCCCATATATCGGAATATATAATTTCAAGAGGTTTACTTGCTGTTATCTCATGATTGGCAAAAGGTAGCTGATGAAGTTTACCATAAGTACAAGAGTCACAAAAACTGACAGCATTTAGATTAATAGGTAAATTCATTGATTTTGCTACAAGCTTTAGTATACTGGCGGGCGGATGACCAAGTTTGGCATGCCAAACATTTGCATTAACATGAGCAGTATTTGCTTCAGCTTGATTTAAACCAGTGTTGAGATTAACAGAACCTAAAGCTGTAGAGTCCTTAGGAGAAGATATAGAGGATACTCTGGGTAGTGGTTTGGACTGAAGTCCTTGTGTTGTGGTAGAGATAGACTGAGCAGATGATGGGTTAAGACTGTAAAGGCCATTCTGAAGCACTCCCCGAAGCAGAATCATTCCTGAAACCTTGTCCTTAAAAAGACAACAATCATCAGAAAATTCAACTACAATTTTATTATCCTTTGTTAATTTTGAGATACTCAGAAGATTTTTTGTTATGGAAGGGACATGTAGTATTTGCTTTAAGGTTAGAGGTGTGTGAGTATTATCATGAAATTTAATGAAAGAGGAACCAATATGAGCTATAGGTAAAGCATTACCATTTCCCACTGTGAGTTGTTCTTTCCCTCCATATTCTGAGGCAATGGACAGGTTCTGAATGTCTGCTGTAACATGGTTTGTAGCACCACTGTCTACAAACCATATGGTGTTATTTGAAGGTTCTGCTACAGTGTAGGATTGATTGTGAGCAAGAAAAGTCTGAGGAGAGTTGTGTGTTGACTGAGAGGTTCCTTGGAATGTAGACTGTGAATGTTGAGATTTCCAGGGAGGTTGTGTGCCTTGCCAAGATTGATCGAAGCGCTTATAACACTTCAGTGATCATGGCCTGGCTTCTGACATAATTGACAAAAAATTCGAGAATTGCCAGACCATCTTCCTCCTCTGCCACAAACACCTCTGCCTCTGGAATTAGTCCTTCCTCCTTGATTGTGACTCCTAACCTGATTGTTATAGCTAGCAAAATTTGCAGTAGGTGACGGAATATTTGTTTGAGACACTGTGTTTAGTTGTTCTAATCTAGTCTCATGCATCATTAGAGAGTATTGTGCTTCTTGAAGTGTAGATAGAGTCATGGTGTGGGTTAAAAGAACAACCACAGGGTCATACTCATGTCCTAAGCCATTTAATGCACTGAGAATAAGTTCATGCCCAGTTACAGAGTGTCCTGCCAAGAGAAGAGCATCTCCGATTGATTTAATCTTTTGCATATACTCACTGATTGTTAATGAGCCTTTTTGGATAGTTGATAGCAGTTGTTTTAACTGCAGAACTCTCACCATGGATGTCTGAGCATAAAGTTTTTCAAGAATCTGCCAAGCTTCAAGAGAGGTTTTGGACTGATTAATCTGCCCAATCACCTCCTCTCCTATGGTGGAGAGTAGCCAACATAGAAGGAGCTGGTCTGATCTTCGCCAAGCTTTGTAATCTGGATTTGTTTGAGCAACAGTTGACGATGACTCTGAAAGGAATTGCTGTGGTGGGATAAACTCTGCAGAGATAAAATCCTCAAGCTCAAGGGCTCTAATGGCAGCCAAAACTTGGGCTCGCCAGTGAATGAAATTCTTCCTATCAAGCTTGATGGGAAGATTGAAGTTGAGGGTTTTTGCAAGAACTGGAAAATCAAGTGAGGTCGCAGGAATTTGGGTTTGCTGTGTTACAGGTTGATTGGTGTAAGATGATTGATTTGTTGTATCAGCCATTTAGACGTTTGTCTATCAGAGCTCTGATACCATGAAAGAATGATGTAAAATTTGTATTATTTGTATTGAATGAATCAATCCGTCATGTACATGGAGATATCTATTTATACAGAATTGTTTACATCGATAGCTTATACAGAGAGAATAAGTTTGTTATAACAGAATCTGTTATTGCGATGCCTTTCCTTCTAGAAACATCAGACCATGCTCTTCTGTGTGTGGTTGTACTAAAGCTTGTGATGGGCCTCCTTGGGCTGGACTTTTATTCAAGTTTGAGGAGAGTCCAATTTCCTTTGTAGTAGCCATATTCATCGAGATTCTTCTCGTAACATCCCCACTCAAACTCAACCTAGGATTTTGAACTAGGTTGAGTTTGAAGATCAGATGGTTGAGTCGAGTGGCAGACATAGGTTTTGTTAGGAGATCGGCTATCTGATCAGTGGAGCTAACGTATTTTACCTCTAGAGTTCCATCGGATATTTTTTCCCTTATGAAGTGCACGTCTATCTCGATGTGTTTGGTGCGAGAGTGAAAAACAGGGTTCTGTGAGAGGGATCGAGCTCCATTATTGTCACACCATAAAACGGGTTTGTGAGGAACACTGAAGCCGAGTTCAGATAGAAGGGAGAGAAGCCAGATTAGTTCAGTAGAGAGTTGCGAGAGGGCCCTATACTCTGCTTCAGTGCTTGATCGAGCCACGGCTTGTTGCTTTTTGGAGTTCCAGTACACCAGATTTCCCCCCAGGAAGACACAACCACCGGATGTGGACTTCCGATCATCGGGAGAACCAGCCCAGTCCGAATCACTGAAGCCATGAAGAGCAAGAGGGGTTGATGAAGGTTTGAAGTGTAAACCGAGATGGGAAGACCCTTTCAGGTAACGAAGAACCCTTTTTAAGGCAATCCAGTGAGGTTGTAATGGATTTGAGAGAAACTGACTCAATCTATTTACAATATAACTGATGTCAGGTCTCGTATTGCAAAGATATTGCAAGGCGCCAACGAGACTGCGATAGATAGAGGGATCATCCACAGGAGCACCATCATATAGAGATAGCTTGGAGCTTGTGGAAACTGGAGTGGAGCAAGGTTTGCAGGCCAGCATATTCGCCCTTTCAAGTAAGTCCCGAATGTATTTATGTTGTGATAAATAAAGCCCAGTAGAATTTCGATAAACTTCAAATCCTAGAAAATAGTTGAGACTGCCAAGAGACTTGAGAGCAAACTGATTATGTAGCTTAGCAATAATGGCATGTATTCCCTGTTGATTATTGCCAGTGACTAGGATGTCATCAACATAAACCAGCAAAAGTAGAATTGTACCTTTATTTCTGTAGAAAAATAAGGAAGGGTCTGATTTGGATGTTTGAAATCCCCACTGGTTTAGAGTACCTTTGAGTGTGTGAAACCAGGCCCGAGGGGCCTGCTTGAGACCATATAGGGCCTTGAGCAGGCGACAGACATGAGTGGGATTCATAGAGTCCTCGAAACCTGGAGGTTGACTGATGTAAACCTCTTCTTGTAACGCACCATTTAGAAAGGCATTGTTTACATCAATCTATTGTATATCCCAATTGTAGGAGACAGCTAAGGAGAGAATAAGTTTAATGGTAGAGGCTTTAACCACTGGACTAAATGTTTCAGTGAAGTCAACCCCAGGGGTTTGATTGAATCCCTTAGCAACCAGACGAGCCTTATGCTGAGCTATAGAACCATCAGAATGATATTTGAGTCTGAAAACCCATTTGGTGCCCAGAACATTCATATGAAGGGCATGGGGAACTAATTGCCATGTCTGGTTGTGGTTTAAGGCATTAATTTCAGTCTGCATAGCTAGTTTCCAGGTGGGATCACTTAATGCCTGGGAAATGGAGTCAGGTTCTTGATTGGAGCAAGGAGGAACAGCATCTGTGAGTGTAGTGGTGTAGAGTTTAGGTTTAAAGATACCACTCTTAGATCTGGTTTGCATAGGATGAGTAGGCAAAGGTGTAGAGGGAATAGTAGGGCTATGGGTAGACAGCTCAGGGGTTACAGAAGAATCTGTAGCATGAGAACTAGAAACAGATAAAGGAGTAGATAAAAGTGGAGAGGAATTTACCTGATGAGTGGGACTTGACTGCGAAGGAATTGAGGACTGAGCTGCTTCCAGAGGAGTGCCTTGGAGTGACCTGTGAGGGTGAGGAACAGGAACTAGAGCAGAAAGAGGGAAACAAGAGTTAGAGTTAGAAGTGGAGGGTAGTTGTGGTTGTTGTTGGGAGAAAAAGGTTGGATATGGAAATTCCTCCTCATTAAACTTAACATGGCGAGAGATAAAAACTTGACCCTTGGCATTAAGACACATATAGCCTTTTTGATGTGGACTATAGCCTAGGAACACACACTTTGAGGAGTGAAAATCAAATTTATGAGCAGAATAATAACGAAGATAGGGAAAACAACTGCATCCAAAGGTTTTTAAGTGAATGTAATTTGGCTTTTTGTGGTATAATTTTTCAAAAGGTGATTTATTCTGAAGAGTGGGTGAAGGTAAATTATTTATAAGGTATGTGGC
>JANITW010000003.1:6781466-6805750 GCA_027564335.1 Erythroxylum williamsii
AAACTAATGAAGAATATTTTTCCCTCTCCAACCGTATCTATCTTACTTTACTTTTCTGTATTTCACATTTCTCTCTCGATTCTTAAGAACAAGCCATATAATATTAATAGAAATTTATTTTAATATCATTTATAATAAATTTATGTCAAAAATAAATTAAAAATTAAAAATAGAATTTCACAATTAAATAAGAATTTTATAAAAATTTCACCTCTTCTTTTTAAATATAAAAATATGATACTTACTTTCCTAATAAAATTTCACAATGTTTATAGAGTCAATAGCGGATTTTAACTAGCAAAATAGTCACAATTTTTAATTATTGATATTTTATTATTTATATATATGTGCATTTTTATTCAAGTGAGTTTTTTATTATTATTTTCAAGTGAGTTTACCAAAAACATCATTTCTATTACTCAAGAGAAACACTACATATTATTTTATCTCTTTAGGTCTCATATATTATTAGTTTAGGTTGGCGAGTTCTTAAAAAGTATACTGATGGCAACTTGTTTATTGAGATAAAGACACGGTCTCCCTCCTTACCCTTAAATTCATTCTTAGGTATAACAGTAAGTTCATCGGATCTAAGTTCACTCATAATTTGATTCCGCTATATCCGATTTTTAATAAATAGAAAATGGTTTGAACAAATTTATATTTTAGTTAACCTGAACTTTTTTTTAATTGTAAGTTAAATCGGATAAGAATGTAACATCCTCTATTTTCGTGTGTTGTAATATAAGATTGTAGGACGTTGTATAATGTAAACGTAAAAACTTTATTGAAATTTTAATTTGGTATTCATATAGCATTCGTGCAAGAACAAAATAAAGAAAGAGTAATGTTGGGCCTCACATCCAAGATTAAATGAGCATTCTCTTTGTGTGGAACTTTGAGCCTACGTCCCAACTCATACCATGAAGATCTCCTAACCTATTCGGGCACATAAAGATACTTAAGGCTGAAGAAACAAAATGCTCCCTACTACCATTAATCTCAACTCCACTAAAACTGATCGCCAAGCTACCAAGAAAGTACGATTCTGTGAGAGGAAAGAAGACCCCCATCCTTCTGCACCTGCACAACAGAGCACACAACCCAGCTATAGTTCAGTGGTCACTAGCCATACCGATTCTAGTAGAGGTGGAACAGAAGTAGAATGGCCTGAAAAAGATCCTATCGAAATCACTGAGGGAGATATATCTGTTATCCAAGGAAAATTCGGATTGAGGTTAGAGCTGTCCAATACACTCAAAGGCAAACTTCATAAAATTTGGACTAATGCAGTGATTATGATCAAACTACTGGGCCAAACAATGGGATTCCATATGCCCAAATCTAGACTACTCTCAATATGGAAACCAAAGGGCCCTATGAATATTGTCGATATTGAAAACGAATTTTACCTGGTTAATTTCATGGAGGAGGATGATTATATTCACACCCTTACTCAAGGATAGTGGATCATCACTGGGAACGCTCTATCAGTTCAACCGTGGTACCCTGAATTTCGCCCCTCCTCCAAGACGCACGTGGTTGCCTAGATCCGTTTTCCCGATCTACCAGCCACGAGATACCACCTTTCCATCCTCTCAGCACCCGGGAATCTGGTGGGGAGAACCATAAAAATAGATGCCCACACAAACCGCACACAAAGGGGAAAGTTTCCTCGCGTCGTGGTGAATATAGACCTCAGTTCCCCGCTCTGACCATTAGTAGAGCTTGATGGTGAAATCATCCAGGTGGTGTATGAGGGCTTCCCCAGATCTACTTCTCCTATGGGAGGGTCAGGCACGGGACCCCGACATGCCCCACGCGCCCACCTAAACAACCCGAACAAGCACATCCCCCTAGCGGACTGGTAACGCCCCACCCAAATGTCACCCTCTCTGAATCTTCTTCGGATGGACTCCGACAAGCAAACTGCGGGTCATGGATGCAAGTGATTAGTCGTCCTCGCGGGCCACTGGCACCCTCAACGACAGGATCGCCCTAACGTCCTCCTCAAGTCACCTCCAAGGGATCGCGATACCAAACTCTAACCGAATTAGAGTCGTTAGACAATGGCACAGACATCCATCACTCACCTGATGCAACCCCGACTGCTGCTCCTCTAATTGCAGTGAGCCAGCCTCAATTCCAACCAAAATCCCTAACTCCATCGTTATCTAAAGAGGGACGCGCAACACATAAGGCGTTTGCAGGGCGTAGAGGCGCGGTTAACGCAAGGAACCAAATGACGTCGCCCACGCCTCTTCATTTTAGGGTCGTGGAACCAGTTGGACAGGCTCAAAATTTGGGCCAAACTCGTCAAACCAAGGCCATGCCTCCTTCCCAGCCCACCCACTCAGTAAGCCCAAGCCCCAAAATAGCTCACGTGGCTCAATCCATCCCTTCCCACATAGATATTATAATTCACGACCTATCTGTTAAATTGCCCACACCTGAGGACGTGGACTGCGGGGATATGGAAGAGGACCCCACTAAAGAACGTACTTGCCCTGCCTCGACTTCAAATGATCAAATCCATAGCATAACCCTCCGAGACCTCCAGATCCGGAAGAAGGTTTTACATCAGGCACGGCAATATATGTTGAAACTGACACTCAAATGGAGGAGACTCCACCGACTCTCATGCCAGGTTAGGACTGGGTCTCGACTGACTCTGTAGTTCACTCAGAGATAGATTAATTTCTCTTAATCCGTTTGTTATGTCGATATTTATCTGGAATTGCCAAGTGACTAGAGGCAGGACCTTCAAGCCTATTCTTAAAAACTACATTCGCATCCATAACGACGACTCCTCGTTCTTGTGGAGCCTCAGATTAGTGGTGTTTGAGCAGCAAGAGTTATTTGGAGTTTAGGTTTTTCCCATTCTTACAGGGTCGAAGCCAAAGGATTTTAAGGCAACATCTAGCTCCTCTGGAACGCCAATATTGAGGTCCACATTCTGCTGGCTCACCGCCAATTTGCGCAAACCAGTATTGAATGGGACCAAATGTTGTTTGCTTTCACGGTTATATATGCTAGCCCTAATTACTCGCTTCAACATTATCTTTGGCAATACCTACGACTAATCTCTAGGATTACCAACATACCTTAGTTATTGGGTGGGGACTTTAATGCCAAGTTAGAAAATACTGATAAACGAGGTGGCTCTCACCTTCACACTACCGTCAACTCCCATTTTTTGAATTGTGTGCAAAGCTTCCAAATTCATGATTTAGGATTTTCAGGATCACGGTTCACATGAAGAAGAGGTTGAATTCTTGCTATATTAGACTGGGCCTTCTGCTCAAGTGACTGGCTTTCTACCTTCCAGAACACTACAATCACTCACCTACCTTTCCTAAAATCTGATCATCGGCCTCTCTTAGTGTCTCTCAACAACAATGTACATTCTCCACCGACCACTCGTTCTTTTCAATTCCAATCTACTTGGTTGACACATGCTGACTTTAGTCAGTTTGTAGCTAAGCATTGGACCCCTCCCAGTCCTGATCTCAGTAGTGAGATCATGTAATTTTCAGAAAATTACAACAGTGGAACTATACCACGTTTGGAAACATCTTTTACTGGAAAAAGCGCCTGCTGGCACGACTCGCAGGTATTCAAAAGCAACTAGAAGATGTAGATTCGATCTCCCTCAGAGAACTTGAGGAACATCTTTGGGTAGAATTGGAGCAATTCCTATACCAAGAAGAGCTCTACTGGCACCAACAATCCAAATGCCAATGGCTAAGCCAGGGTAGCCGAAATATTAGATGCTATTATGCCCTCACCATGGCCAAACAACGGCAAGCAAGGACTACCTCCTTGAAAGATGAATCGGGCAATGTGTTGACAGATCCCTCGAGCATCAGACAACTCACTCAACATTTCCTTGCGCAACTTTATACGACGAATAGCCCCCATCCGATGGCCCAACATCCCCATAGGCAGAGTCCCTACCTCACCGTCCAAGCTCGAGTTGATTTGGACCAACCTCTCCATCCTGATGAGATCAAACAACGTTCTTTGATATGGCCCCCAACAAAGCCCCAGGATTTGATGGATTACCTGCCTTATTCTTCCAATCTCAATGGAATATTGTGGCCCCTTCCCTGACTGTTTTCTTCCAACGAATTTTTCATCATGAGGTTTGGGAAACCGGGCTAAACCACACCATTCTGGTCCTCATACCAAAAATCCCTTCTCCCATTTCGATCAAGCAGTTCCAGCCTATTGCTTTATGATCGATCATTTACAAAGCCATTATCACCGGGCGATTGATTACAAACAATATTATTATTGTCTAAGAAATCATTCACACTATGAAAAGGACAACAGGTCAAAAAGGCATGATGGCTCTTAAAGTACACCTAGAGAAAGCTTATGACCGCCTCTCATGGGATTTCATCCAATACACCTTATTTAAGGTAGGCATTCTCGAGTCACTGATTAATCTCATTATGAAGTGCATTTCCTCAGCTTTCCTACAAGTAAGGTGGAATGGTAAACTTAGTGAGGCCTTTAGGTCCTCTCGAGGCATTAGGCAAGGCGATCCATATTGCCCTATCTTTTCGTCCGGTATATGGAACGACTGGGACAATAAATCACTCACACGGTGAAACAAGGCAGATGGCACCCTATTAAATTAAGAAAAAACGGACCGCCACTCTCCCTCTTGTTCTTTGCTAACTACCTCATCCTTTTTTCAGAAGTCTCTATGGATCAAGTGGACATTATTCGGGATACTTTAAGTGTCTTTTGCGATGCTTCGGGCCAACGCATTAGCCACGCTAAATCTAGATGCTTCTATTTGAAGAATAATCCTCACTCAATGGCCCATTCCTTAAGCGATGCACTGGGCTTCATCCAGGCGCAAGATCTAGGACGCTACCTAGGCGATCCTCTGCTTCATGATCGAGTGAACAGGAAAACCTATCAATATATCCTGGACAAGGTTCACCACTGTTTATCAGGATGGGCTTCCAAAATGTTTTCCTTTGTCGAACGTATCACTTTAACTCAATTGGTTATAGTGGCTCTTCCCAGTTATACCATGCAGACAGTCCGACTGCCCCGCAGTCTGTGCGATGAACTGGAGAAGTTAATTCGACAATTTTTATGGGGATTGTCTAATAGTCACCCAGCGGATTCACTCAGTTAACTGGGAGGATGTTTGCAAACCAAAAACGATGGGAGGCCTTGGCATACGAAAAATCCGTGAAACCAATGATGTCTTCTTAGCCAAATTAGGATGGACCCTGATTGCTAAGCCGAATGCGCTATGGGTTTAAGTCCTCACGGCCAAATATAAATTTGATGTTAACCATCCCCCGCCATTATCAACACATCTGGCGGATCCATGATCTGGAGCAGCATCAAATCCACCTAGCACCTAGTGCTTCAAGGCATGCAATGGGTGCTTGGAGATGGCGCGCGGATCCGATTTTGGCTGGACTCTTAGGTCAAGGACGTGGGACCTCTTATTCACCAAACCACCACCCATATTCCTACTCTTTCTAGCGAACTCGAGGTCCAACGTTTTGTCAATAGTGACAGGAACTGGAATTGGGATGCCTTTCAAACCTATCTTCCAATGTTGGTCTGCAGATCAATCACAGGAACTTTCCCCCCAAGCCCTACCTAGGGCAGGATAAATTAAGTTAGGGAATATCGGATACCGGACAATTCACTGTCGCTTCTACTTATTCCCTGTTAGTGGGCCACGAGGACGCAGACCTTTCCAAACTTTGGAAGGTAATCTGGCTCTGGAATGGCCCTCAACGTATCCGCACCTTTCTTTGGCTTCTTGCTCAGGATCGATTACTCACCAACCAACATCGGGTCAGAAGGCACCTCACTGCGAATGGATCATGTTATCACTGTGCACTTGATGAATCCTCGCTGCATAGGGTGAGAGACTGCAGCAAAGCTCGCCATGTGTGGAACAATGTCCCTCCTCACCTAGTGAATAGTGATTTTTTCACAATGTCGCTTTAGCAATGGCTCAACATCAACCTTAATCCCCAACGACGGGTCTTTGGGCAGGATTGGTCAATTCTATTTGGAGCCACTTGCTAGTTCTTATGGAATTAGAGAAATATGACACTCTTTGCTGAGCAGTTTAATTGGTCGCCCTCACCCATTTCTATTATTTTGTCTTATGCAGATCAAATTTGCAAGTCAATGGATTGGCAGAAGAATGTTATTTTAGGCCCTCGCCCTCGACACGAGCAACTAATCGGCTAGTGCAAACCTTCCAATGGGTAGGTTAAGCTTAACACGGATGGCAAGAGTAAACGCTCCGCATTATCAGTTACAGCCGAAGGCATCCTCTGTGATAGTGCAAGTAATTGGCTTGGCGGTTTCATCCAGAATCTCGATTGGTGCCCATCGGTGTCTGCCGAACTCTGGCGAGTGTATACAAAGCTCACGCTCTCGTGGAACCTCAGTTATCGTCAAATGGAACTCGAAGTTGACTCGATAGCGGCAATTAATCTCATTTTTTCTCGGTGAGTTCAAGGTACTAATGAACTGTTCACTTACAACTAGACGGTAGCACGTCGTCATATATACCGCAAGAGTAACAGATGTGCTAACTAGCTCGCGAACTATACTGAGCATTTTGATGTAGGCACTATTTATTTTGATACTCCACCCATTGGGTGTCATGTACTCTTTTTAGATGATATGTCGGGAATCTGCTTCCCACGTCTTGTCGTGTAATCTCTTTTATTCCCTATTAATAAAAAAAAGTTCAAGCGTGAGGTTCGAGCACTTCTTTCTGTCTCATTTATTCCATAAATTGACATATCTATAATTAAAAACTTAATAGTAAAAATCTTAAATTATTCGATATAATCCATTTAATTATAAAAATTTTGAATCATTCAACTTTTTTTCAGTTCGATTTATTTTAATAACTTTTATTTTTTAAAATCAATTTATTTATTAATTAATCGGTTAATTTTTATCAATTAATAGGTTTTTATAAATTAAAATAAATAAATAAATATTTTATTATAATCTTTTTAAATTAAGCTTAAATTATTCTATAAATAAATACAATCTTTTTCAATCATATTCTTTAATTTTATTTAATTTTTATCCAATTGTATAACGGTCTAATACTGATTGAAACTTTTAAACCTTAAACCTCTCGTTTTATCAGTTTAACTTATGGTGTGATATTTAAAATATTCGATATTTATCATTAATTGTAATTTTATTTTATTTCACTTTGTTAAATAAAATGAATTTATCATATTAATCTAATAAAATAATAATTTTTATTAATAATATCAAGTTATTTTAAAATTTAAATCTTAAAAATATTTTTTAAAAGATTTAAATTTAATTCAAAATTTGATTTAAACAAAATTTCTGAATTAAACTCAATTTAAATCGAAACAAATCTGAATTATTTTACCTTCTTTACAAATTTTATTTAAGAGGTAAGAAATTTTATCAGAAACATTTCTTGATTTCACAAATTAATACTTATTTTAGTATTGGAGTGTATAAGCAGAAATAGTCACTTGATTTTACATTTTGCATCAAAATTCCACATTGTAATTCATTAAAAACCAGAGTCAGCGCTTCTTCTTCCTTTTCCTTTACTTTTTTTTAAAACCTTTGTTTAGGATAAAAGTGTCTGCTTTACTGTGTAGGATAAATGTGCTGTATCCCTGGATTATGGGCGCTAACCTCTGTTTGGTTTAATCAAACGTTCTAATTAGGGATTGGTTGAATATCTAACATTTAATTCAAAATTTACAAAATTATAAATAATTAATTAATAGGTTAATTAATAAAATTTATCTCTCCTCTATTTTATTTTATGATATAAAACTATTTTTATACAGAAATTTATATTTTATATTTTATATTTTTAAATCATAAATATTCTTATCAAAATTTAATTTTATTGTTCAAAATTTTCCTTTCCCTTTAAAAATGAAATCAAATTACAAATATGTTAAAAGACTCTTCGTAACTCACAATTTTATTATCGGTATTACTCTTCTTTCTCATCGTCCCTATTTAATATAATATTAATACAAAATTATTTTAATAACATTTATAACTGACATATGTCAAAAAAATTAATTTTAAATTTTAAAAAATTTAAAAAGATAATGAAGAAATCGATTAATTTTTTTATAAATTAAAAAATTTTCACCTCTTTTTTTAAAATATAAAATTATGATACTTACTTTTTAATAAAAATTAGCATTTTTTGTTGGAGCCAAAAGGGGGTTCTAACTAGCAAAGGAGCTACACTTTGTCTCTGAAAGGTTGGAGAGTTCTTGAAAAGGACATTTAGGAATAATAATAAGTTGGACTGGGTTACACTAAAATCGAAAAAAATTTCTATTGTAATTAACAATAATTTATTTCTTTGATTTTAAGTTAAATCGGTTGTACCGTCAAGACATCTTTCTCTATTTTGTGTTGCATGTCATATAAGATTATAAGATGTTATTGAAATTCTAATTTAGTATATCATTAAAAAATTAAATCGATTTAACCAATAAAAATTTAAAACTGATTTTTTTAATTTGGTTTTTAATTTTTCAATTTAATTTATTTTAATAATTCTTATTAATAAAAAAAGACCAATTTATTAATTAATCAGTTAGTTTAGGAAATTATTCAAATTTTTGAATGAAAACAAATCAATTAAATTTCATTTAATAGTCTTTTATAACTTGAATTTTAAATTCTTCGATAAGTAAAGAAATTTTTTATTTATATTTTAAAATTTTTAATTTATTTAATCTTTAATCAATTTTATAATGACTTGACGTCGGTTGAATCTGTTAAATCTTAAATTTCATAAATTATCAATTTAACTTTTAATTCATTTTTTAAACTTGGATAAAAACAAAATATTCATATAACATTCCTTTTTTCCATGGATAAGGACAATCATTTCCAATCTGATTTCCACGCATGTTTTGTGCAACAATTACTAGTTCCAATTCCGTTGTCAAGCTTTACATGATTGTGCAGGCCGTGGGATTTTCTTCACAAATCACGTAACACCTCCAGCATCCATTGCCCCAGCAGTCACACACTGGCCTTACATAGCAACCGTGGCAAGAACAATAACACGGTGGCGACGACCAACCGTGGCCCTGATAACATGGTCCCCACGCATAAAACGCATAACATTCCCTACAACAATTGCATGGTGGTGGTTTTGGAGTCGGATCAGGTTTTGGAACAGGTGGCTTAACGATCTCAATTCCCAGAATTATATCACCACCTTTGCAGACTATCTTTTTCTTAACCTTCTCCGGACTGCAACACACCACAGTGATAGTCACCGCATTGTTCTTTTCATCATACACCTGGTTCTCAATTTCTCTTGTTCACAAATTCAAAATTTCAGACGAAAAAAACTCAGTTACTATGTCCATCTTTGTGTTACTATATTTAGAAGCAATTGGATACTGAAAAAAGAAAAGAGACACTAACGGGGAATTTTGCATAGCACTTTCTTGATCTTCTTCTTTGATTTCTCGCATTTCAGATCAACCTTAATCTTCATTGTTGTTACCTGTAAAACAGCACAACACTTGTATGTACACAACTCTTACAAAATACAACAACATATCTCAGTTCAGCTGAGAAACGAAGTTCTGCAATTAGCAGACAAGAAACAGAGTTGGAAGATTCTGAACATAGTACGGACTTGGAGAATAAACATTGGACAGGGTGTACGTGTAAAAGTTTATGAAAGCTGATAACAATGGCCACAAGTACAAGTTCACTATATCCTAAAAGAACATAAGAAGCACATAATTCGAAAGGAACAGACAAAATGGGCGTTTAGCAGATAAACAAAAGAGAGAAACATCGTAAAAGCTCCTCAGCACATACCTTCTTTTCCCCCATGGCTGTTATTGGAGAGAAACGTTGCCTGCTCGAGAAATGCTTGAAAGAAATACAAGTGTAACCGACGGGTTAATAACAAGAGCCTTATTGCCTACTTGAGCCTATCTTTGATTTGCATGTGCCTGCTTTGATTGACCCACTTCACCTTCTGTAATATAATAGCGAAGTCAAAGTCAACCAACCTCGCTCTTCCAGAGGATATGGCCTTTCCTATTTATTTTTATAAAGTGATTATTTCGGTGTAGTAAGTAGTAACACAAGTCTCAGCTCTCGAATCGAGATCATCTGTCGTATTTTGTTTTATAAAATCTCAATTATTTATTTTATGAGACTCATATTAGATTCACGCGAGACCTATATAAGACCCACATAAATAAACAGTTGAGATTTATTGGACACAATAAGATACCATAATATTGGACAGAAGATTTGGACTCCTTAATTCTCACCTTCAATAATGAGCCATGTCAGCCCACGTGCTAATTGTACACGTGTCCCAAGATATAGTAATAATATATTATTATTTTTTGAGACAAAAAGAAATATAAAATAGCATTTATTTAATTATAATATATTATCAAACATTTTTTATTTTTTACTTATTTATTTCTTCCCATATTAATTAACCAAAGATAATTAAACTGTGATCCCACTTTTAGCTTAATTTAAGGCTTGAAATATTAAATTTAAATTTAAAATTTTTAAATAAATTAATATTATTATAAATAAAGATATTATTTTTAAAATTAAAATATTTAATAAAAATTAACTAAAATTTAAATATAAATTTTAAAGTCAGGATTCAAAAGATGCTTGTTGGTAGGCGTAGGAGTACCTAATTCTATTTCTTTTTTGGTAATAAATTATAAAGTGACGGAAATATGAATGCAACCTTTATTCTTTAATTTTTATTTGTTTGGAAATAAAGAAATTACAAAATTGAAATGAAATCTAAATAATCCTAGATTTTTATTTGTAAGAAGAAGTAAAATATCAAGAACAAGAGATAAATGGATATTATTTGCATATTACCAAAATATTATCAAAATATTATGATATTATGGTAATTCTTATCATAATATTTTCATCAAAATTATATATTATAGATTACACATAAATGTATGAATGAGATGAACTTGAACATAGTTGAAGCAGCACAAGAGACACAAATGATTTCGTTTGCAGCAATACGTGAGAACACACAAAGATATATATATATATAGTCAACTCCCTCTTTTTCTTTATTTCTAGTGTAAATACTAACTAGAAATTTCAACCTAATGAAGGGGAAGGACTTTTTATTACCTACTTACCAACACCCATGTTTTATTAGGTTACGCCAACAATATATATATCTTAAAATCAAATGTAAAATTTGAATTAAATATTCCAAACTGCCTCTTTTTCTTTCTCTCCAGTGTAAATTCTAACTCCAAATTTCAACCTTCATGAAAGGGAAGGACTTTTCATTACCTACTTACCAACACCTACGTTTTATTAGGTTACACCGACAACGTGCGAGAAGATATATATTTAAAATGTCTTCCTTGTCCGAGGAGACAGGAGAGAGTGCCGTGGGCTCCAAGATTTGCTAAAGACGGTAAGCTTTAACTTCTAGCTAACTAGTTCTGTTTTGTTGATGTGATTCGAGCCCAATGTGTATTGTTCATCTAGGTGCATTGTCTTTACATCAACCGCAAACCAGTACTTACCACTTAATGCTGGCATTAGGTAGACATAAAATAAATAATTTTTATTAGTAATTTGTTAATAAATATTATATAAGATATTAAAATAAGTTTATTTCTTTAAAAATAATTTATCTTTTATATATGTAATTAATATCCATGTTAAAAATACAATTATATTGACATCAATAATCAAACTAATTTTTATTTTTATTTGAAAGAAAAATAAAAAACGAAAGATTAAAAACACAAAAAAAAGTAGAAATAGAACCAAATGGCCCCTTAATGAACACTCAAAAAAATTGTGATTGCAAATTTTATCTTTGTAAAAAAAATATTCACATAAAAGAATCAAATGTTATTAATATAACTCTTAAATTTAATTTGAATCCATTAAACTCTACCCGAATTAATCATTATGATTACTATAATAAATTAATGATTTTATTTAGATTTAATTTGTGCATATTAAATATAATTCTCATGTTAACATCATTTAATTAGTCACTATGTGATATAAAATAACAACAATAATAATAACAATAAGTAAAAATCCAGATTGCATGCAAAGTTTGGGAAGGTCAAGTGTACGCATGTTTATCTCTAACTAGTGTAAAGAATGTTTCCGAATAACCCACATAATAATCAATAAATCACATCTATCAAATAAATAAATTACTTAATTAGCAATTCACGATTAAATCAATAAATTTATTATAAATATTCATTTGAATATTTAAATTTTAAAAAAAATCAGGTACCATCAAGATTAATTGCCAATTTATTAAATATGGATCTGCATTAGGGCAAATTTTCGATTAGGATTTGAAGAATTTAGTTGAGAGAGATTATTTTTTAATATCAAAACAAAACATAGGGCAACCAACACAATCTTTTAAAAGTAGGGATAACAACAGGTTTGTCAGGTCTGAGCCAGGATTGAGGCCCGATCTAGATCAAGACAATCAGGTTTGATTCGAACAGGCTCGATCTAATTTTTTAAAAATGAAAAATAGAAAACAATGTCATTTTCTCATAATTTTTAACTCTCGGGTTGGATTGGGTGTAGACAGTCAAAATCCCAATCAAATCGAACCTGATCTATTGATCTAGGATTGGGCCGGTCCTAATCCTAAATACCATCCCTATTCAAAAGCCGATTACGATAGCATTTTCAAGGAATTATCTTTAGACCAATAGATGAGTACTATTGTATCAATTAATTATGGGCGCTAAGCTTTGTTTTGTTTAATCAAACGTTCTAAGTATGAATTAGTTGAATATCAAACATTTAATTAAAATTTTACAAAATTATAAATAAATAATCAATAGGTTAATTAATAAAATTTACCTCTCCTTTATTTTATTTTATGATATAGAACTATTTTTATATGAAAATTTATAATTGATAAATTTTAAATAGTAAATATTCTTATCAAAATTTAGTTTATAATTCAAAATTTTCCTTTAAAAAATGAAATCAAATTATAAATATGTTAAGAGACTGCTCATAACTCACAATTTTATTATCGGTATCACTTGTAATAGCCCGTTTTTTATACTAACGGTTACAACCCTAGAATATTGAACATGGCCATATCATTGAGAATTCATGAATTACATTTCATTCACTTGTATATCAATAATATACATACATAAATTATGATTTAGTACACATTGCAAAGAATTTATATGCACTCAGTTGACTTATTCCAAGGTAAGAAAAGGTTAAAATGATCATAATGTGAATTGTGTATTGTTTATGCCTTGTATTTTGGTTTGATCCACTAGAAGTAGTAAATTTGGAATTAATTTGGTACAATTAGAAAATTGATGAATTTAAATATACATTTGGTCTAGGAAAAATGTCAAGTGATAAAACAAATGAATATATGAAAAATTAGGATGATTATGCCTATGATTAAGTGACGTTAGACATAGATGAATGAGTGACATTTGGCATAGCTAATTAATTGACAAATGACATTGATCATGGAGTGACAAATGGACTAATTACTAGGTGGCATTTGGTGGTTTAGGAAGATGATAAGTGGCTAGCATGCTTAAGGACACATGTTAATCCAAGTTAATGACACCTTGCATCTAGCTTCTCTCCATCGAAACCTACATCCATCTCCTAGCTCTGCATTTTTGGTTTAAGCCTTCTAAATTGCTACACCGCTTTTACCCTCACAAAGTTAGGTAAAGAATTAGAACATAGTTTTTCTTGTTATAGCCTTTGATCCTAGCCGAAATCCAATCAATTCCCATCTTGAATTCGTGATGAAATTTGCATACATAGTATTTATGGCATGTTATAATAGAGAATTTATGATGATAAAATTGGGGTGAATTGTAAGTAATATTGATGATAAATTGTGCTGAAAATTTTTGCATAAACTTGGATACTTTTCTGTTGTGTTCTTGATGTATGAACAATAGGTTATGGATTGTTTTATGGATGAATTAGATTAGGTTCTGAGATATAATGAAGGTGAATTTATGTTAAAGAAAGGTGTTAATATAGTGATCTTGAAATGGCAACAGAACTAGGATACATGATTGATAGTGAATAATAGTTTATGTTTTAATTTTGATGTGTAAAAGATAATGATTTGTGAGTTATCTAATGAATTATTTTTGAATTAGGTTTGGACATGAATTTGATAAGGGATGGAAGCATGAACAAGGTATAATTGAAGTGCAATGTATGGACTTTGGTGAAGGTGTGTTGGATAGAGTATAAAGGAGTAAAAATTGGAAGCAAAATGAAGGTTATGGGGAGTGAACCTTCGATTCACTCATCCCACGATCATGGGAGTTATAAGGCTCCTTCCCACAGTCGTGGGAAGTACTTTGGATGGAGAAAAGGTTAGTTTTGGGTAATTGTTGGACTATTCAAGGTTAAGACATTTTATAATGATGTAATTGGACTTAATTAGGACTTAAAATGAACCTAGAAAGTTGCTTAATTAAGTATTTGATAAGTTTAAGGTGTTAATTGTGGTTATAAATTAAGGAATGGAATGATTGATATCAATGTATATGAATTTGAGAAGTATGAGTTGTTAATGGTATTAAGATGTTCATGTGAATGCAAATGTGATTTAAAGGATATTAGAAATGAATTAGGTATGATTGAATGAGAATTGGAAAATTGTGTGAATATTTAATGCTTGGAAAGAATTGATGAATGCATGATTGATGAATCTAGGGTAATCAAACTTACCTAAAGCATAACCTAATTGCAAACAAGTTATATATAAGCTATGATGAATGAATGAGCAAGATTTGTGAATAAGATTACATATTTGGGATAGTCAATTGAATATGCATTAAACATAACACATATACATGTGTATAATTGAGTACTTATTTGATTAAACAAGTTTGTAATGTGTACATATGTGTGTATTGCATGATATAAAATTACAAATTGATCGACATCATCTAAATATTTCTGGCTCGTCGAGGCAATACTATCTAGAGCTTACTTTGAGTTGACCTAGATGATCCTCACTATAACTGAATTGTTTTTGTTTAAATTTTGGTTACTGAATTGCAACTTATATAATTGTGATATTCCAGACATTATTAGTCCGAGGAGATTGATATTCAGGAATGTATTAGAAGTGCTTACTGATTGTATGTGAATGGGAAAATGTGTATTCAATTAAATGTTGAATGCTTGACATAGATTCGATGATTGTGATAACTGACTATGTACATTGAAAGAAAGTGATTGATAGCATATTATATGGAATGTTGCACGCCATCACATGAATATGCATGATCAAATAAAGGAGTTGTGACCGGAGTAACCAACGTGAAAAGAGCTTAAAGCTCATAATGTGGACGAAGAGCCACAAGCTTAACGATTAATGAACCCGGTATCTACAATAGTTAAAGGACATTATCTAAAATGAGTCCAGTATCTACAACGGATACGAGAAAATTAAATAGGCGCTTGATCATAACAAAATAAGAATGGATATGAGTCTCATGTGCATTTGCATCTATATCTTTACACGTGTTCATGAGATTGATTGCAAATAAATGTTGAATTGCGTTGATATAATGAAGTGTAATGCTTATGCACATGTTAATGATATGAAGAATTGAGATAAATGATTGGATTGTTCTGAAATGATTATATGAAGTCTTTGTTTTCATAATATGCTTGTTGAAATATGATGAGTAATGTGATATATATGAGATTTGAATTTGGATGAGGTGTTATACTAATTGAACTGAGTTTTAGACATGAGATGTTTATGTTCTGTTTGAGTGAATACATCGATGATGGTTCACTAACTGAGTTCACAAAACTTATCAAATTTGTAATGTTGATTTTGCAGGTACTGAGTGATAGATTGTTTAATGGCCCATGTGACTTATAAATTCAAGTCCTATGAAAAGCACCTAAGATAATGGTTATTAGGTATTAAATAATGGATCTCAAATGGGTCAAAAACCTTTTCCCTCTCTTTTTTAAAGTGAAAGAACATGATGGTTGGTGAAAGACTATATAAGTTTTAGAAACTTATTGAAAGGTTATCTGAACCATTATCTTAACTATTGAAGAAACAAATCAAGGAAAGAAGAAGAGAGGGAATAAATCTCCTTACAAAAGAAAAACTATCATAGATTCAGGCATGTTTAAATAAATCAATCCATAAACGTCTTACAATTGGTATCAGAGCCATGGTGTTCCATGATTTCTACCTTGTATCATTTCTATGTAATTGTGTTGCTATTTGTTTTGTATGAATAGAGTGTTGCATGATTATGTATTTTCATAGCATTGTTTTCTTCATATACGAAACAGACGCAAGAACATAGACATGCAACGAATATTCGGTATTAATATGTGTGTGTTGCATTATTGTTGTTTGCCATCCACTATGATTGTCTGTTGTATTTGTGATGATAATGTTGTATCCCGTAAATTCTTTGCTTTATATTGATGATGATATGTAAAGTGTATAGGTTAGAGGAAGAGACATACGCAATAGAGAGAACCAAACATGCAAACCTGAATGACACCATCCTCTGTGATTATAATGCCATGCTTGGAAAGGTAAGGCTTGGGATGTTTATATAAGGGATTAGAGTGAGAGTAAGACACGGTAGAGAGAGAATAAAAAATGCAAAAACCAAAGGAAGATCCTCTGTGTCTTACTCTCGTGTTTGCAAGAGATGCTCTGGGTAAGGTTGGAATGGTTTTCGGTATAGATAGAAAAAAATGGAGAGCAACGGTATGAAGAAAGAAAATTAAAAAAAATAGTCGAAAACGATCTCAACATTCAGAACTGAGGAAGATGAGACGCATGCTATGCATGCCCCTCATATGACTGCAAAGCCAACATGCGCCTGTCCAGTTAAATTTTTTTACTTATTTAAAAAAATTCATAGGCTTGAATATTAGTCCTACTTAAGGTATTTTAATTTTGGATCATAACTTATAAAAGTTGCGCATATATTTGCTATGCATAATATAATTTTTTGCCCATATATTTGCTATGCATAATATAATTTTTTTGTGTCATATTATGTTTTACTTTATACTTTTGACCATTTATATTATGCAATGCAGTTTAAAATGCTTTGTTAGTCACCAAAGTGACCAAACTAATTAATTAAATTTTTTCATGTATGATAATTGTCCAATTAAATGTTTATTGCATGGAAAACTTGTTAGTCATCAAAGTGACCTAGTTGAAAAATTAATCATTTAATTGTGATTGCTTCACTTGTTCATTATGATATGATGGTAAATGATATCAAGGTTGAATTGAATAATTGAGATTATTAATTATAACACTAGGAGGTCACCCAAAGTTAGACCATTGCTTATAATTAATGACATTAAAGGGACTTTATCCACATATTTGGATAATATGATTGTATATCCAAAGAGAACATGCATGTTGACTAGAATATGATTGATAGTCCATTATAGTCAACTATATATATGGATCATAATAGGTTACAAATATGTATTTAAATTAACCCAAAGGAGAATTTGAATGCATAATCAAAGTGAATTATTAGTTTGAATCTATTTAGGTCTACTCAAAGCATTAATGCGTGGGCTATATGTTGTATGTACAACATCTACTAATTTGTTCGCCTTAGGCAATGGCTTGATCAAGTTCAATGGTCTGAACTATGGGGACTGGTCTGAACAAATCCAGTTCCAACTGGGTGTAATGGACTTGGATTTGTCCATAGTTTCAGACACAAGGTCCACAACCATAACTGAAACTAGTTTTGAAGTTGACAAGTCTTATTATGAGGCTTGGGAACGGTCTAATAGGCTAAGTTTGAATTTGATGCGAATGACAATCGTAGATAATGTGAAACCATCAATGCCTAAGACGAATAATGCAAAAGAGTTCATGTTAAAGCTTAAGGAATACTCCCAATCTGATACAGCTGACAAGTCCATAGCAGGGACTTTAATGAGTGAGCTAACAACCAAAAAGTTTGACTGGTCACAGCCCATTTATGATCATGTAACTCATATGTCAAACATAACTGCAAAGTTGAAATCTATGGGTATGGATTTCAGTTAGTCCTTTCTGGTATAGTTTATTATCAACTCACTTCCTCTAAAATTTGCCTAGTTCCAAGTGAATTATAACACTATTAAAGAAAAATGGAATCTTTAAGAAATTAAGGTCATGTTAGTTCAGGAGGAAGGTAGATTAAAGAAAATGAAGGAGCACTCCGTTCATCTCACATTTCATCCAGGAGCTAGTAGCAGCAAGCATAAATCAAGAAAGAAAAGCAAACATAAGGACAAAGCTTTCAATAAAGTTAATGATAGCTGAATCAATAAAGATAAGAGGTATCACTTCTGTAAAAAGCCTGGTCACTTCAATAAAGATTGTCCTAAAAGAAAGGATTGGTTCGAAAAGAAAGGTACATACTATGTCTCGGTATGTTTTAAATCAAATCTTATTGAAGTGCCTAATAATACCTGGTGGTTAGATTCTGGTGCAACTACTTATGTGTCACATGTTAAATAGAGATTCCTTTAATCCAAACCATAAACATAATTGAAAAGTTTGTATATATGGGGAACAAAATGAAGGCACGGATAGAGGGCATTGTGACGTACAGATTGATCTTGAACACTAGGTATTACCTAGATCTAAAAAAGTGTCTTTATGTTCCTAAATGTACTAGGAATTTAGTTTCTGTTACAAAATTGGATGATGTAGGATTTCAATTTAAAATTGGAAACGGTTTTTTCATTATATAAATATAAATACTATTATGGTTCTGGTACCTTAATTGATTGTTTATATCATTTCAATCTTGATATTGATTTTGCTGCATCTTTGTTTCATGTTGACTATATTATAGGAAGTAAACGTAGTGCTCAAAATAAATTTTCTGCTTTTTGTGGCATAAAAGATTAGGTCATCCAAGGAAAGGGTACAAAGGTTAGTTAAAAATGACATATTACCTCTATTGGATTTTGTTGATTGGGATATATGTGTGGATTGCATTGAAGGCAAGCAAACCAAACATATATCAAAGCATTCAACCACAAGAAGTAATGCATTACTAGAATTAATACGCACTGACATCTGTGGTCCTTTCGACGTTTATTCCTGGAGCGGCGAAAAATATTTCATTACCTTTATTGATAACTTCTCACGATATGGTTATATTTACTTGCTGCATGCAAAATCTCAATATGTGGACATCCTAGAGGTGTTCATTAATGAGTTAGAAAGACAACTAGATAGTAAAGTAAAGATAGCGAGATCCGAAGGAGGTGGCGAATATTATGAAAAAGTCGATGAATGTGGACAAAATCTATGTCCATTTGTAAAGTTTCTTGCAAGTCAAGACATATGTGTGCAATACACAATGCCTCGTACATCACAACAAAATGGTGTAGCCGAAAGGTGAAATCGTACTCTTATAGATACGGTTAGGAGTATGTTAAGTTATGGTTATGTACCTTCATCATTGTGGATACATGCATTAAAAACTGTTACGTATTTGCTTAATAGGATTCTTAGTAAGGCAGCTCCTAAGACATCTTATAAACTGTGGATAGGAAGGAAACCTAATTTGCAAAACTTTCACATTTGGGGTTGTCCGGCAGATGTAAGGCTGTACAATCTATATGAAAAGTAGCTTGATACGAGAACCGTTAGTGGTTATTTTATCGGCTATCCTGAAAAGTCGAAGAGGTATAGATTTTATTGTCCTAATTATAGTACGAGAATAGTTGAGTATGGTAACACTTGGTTCATTAAGAATGGTCAAATTAGTGGGAGTGGAGAACCACGAAAAGTGGATATTCATGAGAATTAAGTAGAAACTACTCCAAGTCGAGTAGACACTACCACATCGGTCGTGATCTCACTGGTTATTAGTCCTCTTGTTGCATCACAGATACGCAACATATTAATAAAGAACCAGGTAATGATGTTCAAGTTACAAATGATTAAGTGATGTCACAAGAAGTAGCATTACGAAGGTTTGTAAGGAAGAAAAGGTTAGCTATTTCGAGTAACTATGAAGTTTACTCACTTGAACATGAATGTGACTTGAGCATTGATCAGGATCTAGTCTCGTTTAAACAAGCTTTGAAAAATGGTTCAATGCTATGAAAGAAGAGTTGAAATCAATGGATGACAACATTGTCTGGGAATTAGTTAAGTTGTCAGAAGGTGCAGAGCAAGTAGGATGTAAATAGGTCTTTAAGACCAAATGTGACTCACAAGGCAACATTAAAAGGTATAACGCCAGACTTGTTGCCAAAGGTTACACTCAAAAGGATGGTATTGACCATAAAGAGACCTTCTCTCTAGTTCCAAAGAAGGACTCTTTAAGAATTATTATGGCCTTGGTGGCTCCTTATGATTTAGAGCTTCACCAAATGGATGTAAAGACCGCTTTTCTAAATGATAACTTGGAAGAAGAAGTTTATATGATCAACCGAAAGGTTTCGTGACCACAGGAAAGGAACAATTAGTGTGTAAATTGAAGAAGTCAATATATGGACTGAAGCAAGCTTTCCGACAATGATATCTTAAGTTTAATAATATTATTATGTCTTACGGTTTTATAGAGAACATTGTTGATTGGTGTATCTATATGAAGGTTAGTGGGAGCAAGTTCATTATAGTAGTCTTATATGTTGACGATATCCTTCTTGCTGCAAATAATATGGTTTTGTTACATGATGTTAAGAATTTTCTTTCTAATATTTTCGAAATAAAAGATATGGGTGAGGCATCCTATATGATAATAATAGAAATATTCCATGATAGTTCACAAGAATTGTTAGGATTGTCTCAGAAAGGTTATATCGAGAAATATTATGAAGATTTCAAATGAAAAAATGCTCCTCAGGGATAGTTACAATTCAGAAAGGGAACAAATTTAGTCTAATGCAATGTCCACGAAACGATTTGGAACGTAAAGAAATGGAGTCTATTCCTTATGCGTCAGTAGTTGGGAGCTTAATGTATGCTCAAACATGCACTCGGCCAAATATCAGTTTTGCTGTTGGAATGCTAGGCTGATATCAAAGCAATCCTGGAATGGACCACTGGAAAGCTGTAAAGAAAGTTTTTAGATATTTACGAGGCATCAAGGACTATATGTTCATATATAGAAAATCAACTCATCTCAAAGTGATAGGTTACTCTTATTCAAACTATGCCGGTTGTGTAGACTCACGAAAATCTACATTCAGTTATATGTTTCTATTAGTTGGAGGAGCAGTTTCATGAAAAAGTGGAAAGCAGTCCGTCATTGCTACTTCCACTATAGAGGCTAAATTTATGGCGTGCTTTGAGGCCACATTTCATGGATTGTGGTTACAAAACTTTATCTTAGGTCTTGGTAATTTCGATAGTATTTATAGACCATTAAGAATTTATTGTGATAATTTCGTAGCCGTTTTCTTCTCTAAAAATGAAAAATTTTCAAAGAAACACATAAATTTGAAGTATTTGTCTGTGAAAGAAGAAGTACAAAAGCATAAAGTGTCAATTGAGCATATTGGTACCAATCTCATGATAGCGGATCCGTTAACTAAAGGCTTACCGCCCAAAATATTTATTGGTCATGTTGAATAGATGGGCATTATAGATAAGTCCTTATAAGCATAGTGTTTTGATATGTGTATATACATATAAGTGTTTTGCTCGAATTGTTATGACACTTGTGAATTCAATTACAGTCATATGTTTTTGCTCACTTGTTATCCATATTATGTTGTATACAATAATTATTATTTGTGAGATGACAATTACATAATTACCCACTTAAAGTTTGTTGAATTGAGTTGATTATGTGATACATGGAAGGAATTATATTGTATAGCTTGTGACCACCATGATCCCATCATCTTAGTTCAATTAAGGATGACTTGATCGATTCCATGTATTGTGTGTACTTAAAGCTTTATTATTGAATCACCAAGTCGTAACATGGGTCAAGTGGGAGATTGTTAGATTATTTAATGGCCCATATGGCTTATAGATTTGAGTCTCATGAAAAACACTCAAGATAATGGTTATTTGGTAGTAAATAATAGATCTCAAATAGGTTAAAGACCCTTTCCCTCTCTCTTTTAAAATGAAAGAACATGATGGGTGGTGAAAGATATTTGAGTCCCATGAAAAGCATCCAAAATAATTGTTATTGGGTATTAAATAATAGTTCTCAAATGGGTCAAACACCCTTTTCTTCTCTCTTTTAAAATGAAAGAACATAATGGTTGGTGAAAGACTATATAAGTTTTAGAAACTTATTGAACAGTTATCTAAACCATTATCTTAACCATTGAAGAAACAAATCAAGGAAAGAAGAAGAGAGGGAATAAATCTCTGTACAAAAAAAACTATCATGGATTCAGGTACGTTTAAATAAATCGATCCATAAATGTCTTACACTGAGAGGAGATTTAGCTTCTAAAGCAATCTAGTTGAAGTCTAGTATTGTCCAATTTGAGAATAAGAAATGACTCAAAGGTCTGATCAGCTGACATCCGAGGAGTTTAGATAAAATGCTTTTGTTTAGTATCTCATATTATGTAGAACTTGTTGTATAAAACTGTGAACTCATAGATGGTTTTATAATGAAAAAAATATGGTTGGTGTGTAATGAAATTATTATGCAAATTATGTTTTCTTAGTGAAATGAAATGAGTTGAAACTTAAAATACTTATGTTCTTTATGATGCCATGATAAACTGATGTGTTTGCTCTAATATTTCATTCTCATCGGGTATGTTCTTGAATCTCCTCTGGATGTTCAGGCATATACTCTACGATAGTGGTGTATTACATGACTCTTCTTTCTCATCGTCCCTATTCAATATAATCTTAATAGAAATTTATTTCAATAGCATTTATAACGGATTTATGTCAAAATTTTAATTTTAATTTTTAAAAAATAATTTTAAATTTTAATGAAGAAATTAATTAAATTTTATTATAAATTAAAAAAAATTTCATCACTTCTATTTAAATATAAAATTATGATGCTAACTTTTTAATAAAAATTCACAGTTTTTGTTGGAACCAAAAGGGGGTTCTAACTAGCAAAGGAGCTACCTTTTATCTCAAAGGTTGGAGAGTTTTTGAAAAGCATATTGAAGAAACAAAAAACTTGTCTACTGAGACGAATACAATAGTCTTCATCCTTACCCCTAAAATCAAATTTAGGAATAAGGATAAGTTGGATAGGATCAAATTCACCCAAAATTTGGTTCGACTAGATCTGATTTTTAATAAATAATAAATAATTTGAACAAATTTATATTTTAATTAACCATAATTTATTTCTTTGATTTTAAGTTAAATTGGATGAGATTATATCGTCAAGACAACTTTCTCTATTTTTGTGTTTCATGCTGTATAAGATTATAAGACGTTCTTGAAATTCTAATTTAGTGTATCATTGAAAAATTAAATCGATTCAACTGATAAAAATTTAAAACTGATTAATTCTTTAGTTCAGTTTTTAACTTTGCAATTTAATTTACTTTAATAACTCTTTTGTTAAAAATTGACTAATTTATTAATCAATCAGTTTATTTAGTAAATTAATCAAATTTTTGAATAAAAACAAATCAATTAAATTTCATTTAATAGTATTTTTACTTAAAATTTAAATTCTTTGATGAGTAAAGAAATTTTTCTTTATTTATATTTTAAATTTAATTTAATTTTTAATCTGTCTTATGATGACTTGATGTTAGTTGAACCTTTTAAATCTTAAATTTCTTAAATTATCGATTTAACTTTCGATTCGTTTTTAAAACTTCGATAAAAACAAAGTATTCATATAACAATCGTTTATTCCATGCGTAAGGACAATTTTTTTCAATCATATTTCAAATTCTTTAATTTTATTCAATCTTTAACAAGTTTTATAACGATCTAATATCTGGTGAACCTTTTAAATCTTAAACATCTTGTCTTATTGGTTTAACTTCCGATCCAATTTTTAAAACATTAATTTTTATCAATATTATATATTTTTTTTATTTCACTCATTCAATGAAATGATGTTATTATACTAATCTTATATAATAATAATTTTATTAATCATATCAAGAGATTTTAAAATTTAAAGCTTAAAAATATTTTTTAAAATTTAAATTTAATTCAAATTTTGATTAAAAAATATTTTAATTAAAATAAATTATATATA
>JANITW010000003.1:6891105-6905967 GCA_027564335.1 Erythroxylum williamsii
TCAACCTTAACCACCATTGTTGTTACCTGTAAAACAATACGACACTTGTATGTACACAGCTCTTACAAAATCCATCATCATATCTCAGTTCAGGAAACAAAGTTCTGCAATTAGCGGACAAGAAACAGAGTTGGAAGATTCTGAAATACGGAACGGACATGGATGAATAAGCACTGGGCAGAATGTAAATGTAAAAATTCAAAAAAACCAATAACACTGGGCCACAGGTACAATTTAGCAATCTTCTAAAGAGCATAAGAAAGAAGCACATAGTTCGAAGGAAAAGACAAAATGGGTGTTTAGTTAGCAGAGAAACATCATAAAAGCTCTCAAACCTGCTGGCCGTCACCCTCTGCAATATAATTATAATATATATATATATATATTAGCAATTGAATATTTATATTTCTAAAGGACGTGTTTGGTCAGATTCAATAATGACCCTAGTACTTTTAAGGAAAAAAATATAAAACGAAAAATGAGATTTCACAAAGTTAATAGTCAACTCACGTCAACAACCCCACTCTCTGCTTTGTGAAAGTATATAAATTATAAGCATCCTTTTTCTTATATTTTTATAAAAAAGTTGATTCCTTTCTTTTATGGTTTTATAAAGAGGCTGATTCCAGCAAGTACTTTCTTTTATGTTTTTATAAAGAGGCCGATTCCTTAAATTTAATTTGAATTCATTAAATTCAACTCGAATTAATAGTTATGATAATTATAATAAATAATTTATTTTAGTTATACTTAATTGTTGTGGATTAAATATAAAAGTTAAGTTGAGTCTCAATTTCTCTGTCAATTGCATTTAGTTAACTCATATGTGATATATATATATATATGTCTTATTAAATAAATTTTTTGATAAACATAATAATCAATAAATCAAATCAATCAAATAAATTAACAATTAAATCAATAATTTTAATATAAACAATCATTTGAATATTTTAAATTTTTAAAAATTTCACTTACCAGCATGATTAATTAAAAATGTCTTCAAATGTGCATGAATTAATTATCTTAAATAAACTAATTGCAACAATTCAAAATTAAATGAAATAGCTTATTTAAATAGTTGTTTGAAGACGCAAAATTTTTTAAGTGCTTATTAATGAAAAATTTTAAATGTATGGAATAATAGATGAATTAAGTGTTTCAAATAAATTATTTGCAATAATTAAAAAACAAATGAAAAAGTCAATTATTTAAATAGTTGTTTAAAGATACAAAATTATATATTTATATATATATAGAAGACATTTCAAACTCCTGTCTTCTGACATATTGTCGGTGTAACCTAATAAAACGTGGGTGTTGGTAATAAAAAGTCCTTCCCTTTCATGAAGGTGGAAATTTCGAGTTACTATTTACTTTTACAATAAAGAGAAAGAAAAAGACGGAGTTTGGAATATTAATTCAAATCTTACATTTGACTTATATATATATATAAGGACTTTTCATTATCTATATATATATATATATGACAAGGAAGACATTTCAAACTCTTGTCTTCTCACGTATTGTACGTGTAATGAAAAACAACTTTTATCTATTATAAAGAGTTAATATATAATTAAATTTTAATTAGTTGGCATCATTTTAAGAATTTTATGTATATTTTAAGTGTAATTAAATTGACCATGCAGGATTTAAAATTACATGTTGCAATCTTTTATGTTTATTTCTTTACTAATTATTTTATTTTATTTTATTCACACTTTTATACTTATCGTAAAAATAACTCATAATTACTTAAAGATAATAATTTTATAAATCATTAAATTTCTTTATTGATTATTTATAAAAATACAATATTTTAATTATTTTTTTATAAAATAAATCATATAATAACTAGATATGAATACAAATTTTCTCACTTATTGTTAGTAATTCTATTTCTATTCAGATTTTCACTTTTCATTCTCATTCCTATTTTTTATTTCAATTTCTACATCAATGGTTATTAAATGAAACCAAAACTTTTAACTATTTATTGATTAATAATATGTAGTGATTTAAAATTAAATAATAAATTTGAATTAAATTATTATTTAAAGATATAAGCTTTTTAAATTTTCATGGATTAAATCTTCAAATGTACCTAATAATGCATGGAATAATTATCTTAAATAAACTACGTGCAACAATTCAAAATTAAAATAATTTTGAATAAGTTATTTGAAATAATTAAAAATCAAATAAAAACTCAATTTAAATAGTTGTTTAGAAATTCAAATTTAAAAAAATTTAAAATCGTATATAAAATTTGATGTAAATATCCCAAACTCTTCGAACTCAAATTTAATTTCATGGTATTCCTCCTTCCATTATTTTCGATATTTTTTCAAGTTAAGTAAAGAATGCATTCAATCAAAAGAGGTCGAAATTACAAAGGAAATGATATATAACTCTTATAGTTAGAGTCTATACAAAATATACAACTAGCTTATTATCTATAGCTTGAGATAAAACTCATTTCACCTGAATTTCTTTTAATTCTCCACTATCCCAAAAATCTTTGTGTTTCTCAATCTCCAAATGAAATTTACCACCTTGGCAAAACCAGTCTTGAATGCTCTATGATCCATTTTATTGCACCATTTCAAAGCATTGACCTAATTCAATCGATCTTTCCAGGTAATATTTCGATCTTGTAGGTTAAAAATGGAGAGAAACTTACCCCGTAGCTGTCTTGTGCAAGAGCAACCAAAGAAGAGATGATCTAAAGACTCATCTTCTCCGTTGCATAAAGGGCAGGATCTGTTTGGAATCTGGAATTTTATCAAGTCTCTAGTTCCCAGTTTCTGCCTAGTTGCTAACCAGACTATAAACGAGTGAGCTTGTGAAATTCTAGATCCTCATATCAGCTTGTGAAGAGGAAATAAGGTGAATGGGCCAAGTAGTAGTTGTTTACACGATTGCGTAGTAAATTTATGTGATGTGTTTAACTCCCATCTAATTTCATCTTCCTGCCATTGATCTGGTGAATAAGTTAGCATTTGCTTAACAATTGGCGTAGTTCTTCTATTCATATGGAAAGGTCACACCCAGTTGTTATTTTGAATGAGTATCTGCACATTGTTATCTTCTAGAATTGAGCCTTTCAAAACTAGAAAAAAAAAACCATGTATTACATAAAGGCCTTAGTGAATGTCAGTTGTCAAACTCGAAATTGGTATTGTGCCTGAAAGATATAAGAGTTGTGATAGAGATAAGAGTTGAATAATCTTTGATAAGATTGTTAGTTTTGTTAGATACGTATATTATCTATTATACGATCTGAACAATCCTATAAGTTAGGATCTAAGAACCATGTATAGCTGCTCTTCGTACTAAAGATGACCCGATCTTATTTGCTGATTTGTTCGATAAACTCATTGATCATGAGTCTGTTTTGATGAGGCAGAATCATTCACCAATGGTTGTAGCTGCTAATTTGGCTACTTACATTTTGGAACTAGAAAGGGAGGATCTACTGCTGTGTTTCGCTACGGGTCTGAACAAACAATTACACCTCAACAGGGGGCTACATTTCATCGTGGACTTGTTTATCAGTTTTGTGAGAAGCATGGACACACGACAATTTCAACTTTAACGAAGGAACGATTCTAGACACACTTCTGCCGCGCTGGACAGTGGAAACATCCGACTGCACACTTTGTTGCTGCAGGGTCTGGATTGGTGCCTTATGGTGCTTGTCTTCCTCCTATACGTTGTTGCAATACATCTGGCCATGGTCACAACGCCTCCGATCTACCACCTACGCCTGGAATTGCTTACAACGTGCTTAGTGTTGCTCTTTGCATATTTGGAGTAGCTACGTGTGCGCCTAATGCTACTTGTACACCTAGCAGTCACTTTGCAACTGCTCATCCCACTTTGTGTGCTCACAATGGTTATGGTCTGCCTCCTGTCTTGACAAACAATTGGATTCTGGACTCCGGTTCCACAAGTGAACAACACTTATTTCGATCACTCACATGGGTAACATTTAAGTCCCTTCATCTACTAAACCTTTATCTTTTACCAATGTTTTGGTTGTTCCACTTGTTAAAACCAACCTTGTTTCGGTAAAAAAGTTATGTACTAATAATGTTGTTTCGGTGAAACTCTTTCTCGAATCTTTTCTGGTGAAGGATTTGCAGACAAGGGTGGTGCTACTCTCGGGAGCATGTCACGGTGATCTATACCACATTCGCCTACCTACCAATCCAACAAGGTTTCTTGCCCATATCCCGCATCCTGATGTCCTCCATCATGTTCTTGTTCATCCTTCGAATAAGGCCCTCCAAGTCATCCAACCTAGCATCTCAAAAGCTATGCCTTGTGTGTCTTGTTGATGTGCCAAAAGTCATAAATTACCATTTTTTAGTCTGCGTCTTAGTAGTTCCAAACCACTGGAGTTGGTTTTCTTTGAGGTCTGGGGACCTGCTCCAATCGGTTCAGTAGATGTTTTCAAGTTCTATGTAATTTTCGTTGGTCATTTCTCCAAATACATTTGGCTTTATCCTCTTCGAAATAAATCTGATGTCTTTTTTGTCTTTCAAGATTACAAAACTGTTGTTGAAAATTATTTTGGTTTCAAAATTAAGTCTTTTTACTCTGACAATGGTGGAGAATTCATCAAACTTTGCCCATAGTTTTGCCAACATGGCATATTTCATTTTACTACCCTGCCACATACTCCGAAACTCAATGGCATGGTTGAACATTGTCATCGACATATAATCGAAACAACCAAGTCGTTACTCCATTTTAGTAACTTACCTCCTACGTTCTGGTCATTTGCTATTCTCACAGCTGTCTATTTGATTAATTGCATGCCCACTCCCACTCTGTTTATGAAAACCCCTTATGAGTCTTTGCATCGTCAATCACCTACCTATAAGCACCTACACTCATTTGGGTGTTTGTGTTTCCCTTGGTTACGACCATACGCTTATCATAAACTTCAACTATTTTTTTAGGCTACTCACTCATTCAGTTTGCATATCTTCATTTAGATCCGCGTACCCATAAACTATATGCTTCTCGTCATGTTAGGTTCTTCGATGATCAATTCCCATACACATCCTTGTTTGTCCCTCCCACTCCGTCTCAATCGCCCCAAACCATTGTACCTGCTCCACCACATCAACTCATTCCGTTGGCTCTTGTGACACCGTTGCCGTCATCTCCTGAGAGAACATTGCCTGAGTTGTTGAGACTTCACCAACCCAGCCGCTGGATCCACCACCAACTCCACTTCGTGCTCACTCTATGCAGACTAGAGCTCAAAACAACATTTTTAATCTAAAAGTCTACACTGTTAGCAAATATCCACTACCCAGTACAGAAGAGTCTCGCACGATCACTGAAGCTCTTCACTCACCTCATTGGAGGGCTTTGGCTAAAGCAGAATTCAATGCCTTGGTTAGAAGTGGTACATGGGATCTGGTTCCGACCACGGAGGCTCAAAACACTGTTGGCTGTAAATGGATTTTTCGCACCAAGCGCAAACCTGATGGGTCCATTGATAAATATAAATCTTGCTTGGTTGCTCGGGGTTTCAGTCAGGCTCCTGGTATTGACTACAAAGAGACCTTCTCTCTGGTGGTCAAACATCCTACTATCAATGTTGTCCTCACTATTGCTTTAACAAATCAATGGTCACTACATCAAATGGATGTTAATAATGTTTTTTTACAAGGGCATTTTTTGGAGACGATTTACATGAAACATCCTCTAGGTTTTATACATCCGGATCTGCCATCTCATGTTTGTCGGTTTCGGAAATCGATATATGGTCTCATGCAGGCACCGAGAGCGTGGTACAATAAGCTGCGGCAATTCCTACTACAGTATGGTTTCCTCACTAGTGTTTGTGATTCCTCGCTCTTTGTTTATCATCGGCATGAGATAACTATGTACTTCTTGGTCTATGTGGATGATCTTCTGCTCACGGATAACTCCTCGGCTGCTTTTCAAATATTATGGATGCACTATCATCTTGGTTTTCTCTTAAGAATCTTGGTCCACCGAGTTATTTTTTGGGAATTGAGCTCATACCAACTTAAACTAGACTGTTTCTTTCTCAACAACAATACCTTCATGATTTACTTTGCAAATTTGATATGGCCGATGCCAAACCTTGCAGTACTCCTCTCTGTACATTGACTACATTAAAGCTTGATGATGGCACTGCTTCTATTGATGGAACTCTATTTCGAAGTATTTTGGAAGCACTTCAGTATGTCACATTGACACGTCCGGATCTCAATTTTGCAATAAATAAACTATCACAGTTTATGCATCGGTCGACAGATACTCATTTTTGTCAACTCAAGAGAACACTTCGGTATCTTAAACATATATATAATTTTGGGTTACATCTAACTAGATCCCCTAATCTCAATTTGGTGGCTTTCACTGATGCCAACTGAGGGTGTAACTTCAACTCTCGGACATCTACTTCTACCTATGTAGTTTATCTTGGGAACAATCCTATTTCATGGTACTCTAAACGTCAACAGATAGTTCCACGCTCGTCAATAGAAGCTGAATATCATGCGATTGTTAGGAAAGTGGAAGAAATCATATGGCTGTGAAATTTTCTTACTGAGCTCCATATATCTTCATCTATCATTCCACATATTTACTGTGACAATGTCAATACTATTTATGTTTGTTCCAATCCTGTCTATCACTCACACATGAAACATCTGGCACTTGACTATCATTTTGTCCGAGAACAAGTAAGATTGCAACATGTCCACATCTCTCATATTTCCACGATAGATCAGATTGCGGATGCTCTCACTAAACCATTGTCTCGTGTTCAATTTGAGATTCTTCGATCCAAGATGAAAGTTTCTCCTCGGAATTTCATTTTACAGGGGCATGACAGAGATAAAAGTTGAATAGTCTTTGATAAGATTGTTAGTTTTGTTAGATATGTATATTATTTGTTATACGATCTGAACAAACGTAATTACATTTGATGAGGTTTCAACCCTAATACTTTTTAAAATCTTTGTAAGGAATTTAAGATTACTCCAATTGAAGTTGTATCATTAGCACAGAGCATAAACAAATCATCTACAAAAGCAATTTGAGTGATATTAAGTTCTTTGCATCGATGATGATAATTGAAGTTTCTGCTTTCAGCAATACATAGTTGAGCTATTCTCTGAATCACTTTATAATAATTGCAAATAGATATTGAAGGACTTCCTCTTTTTCTTTGTCCCTAGTGTAAATACCAAGTTGAATTTTCAACCTTCATGAAAGAGATGGACTTTTCATTATCTTCTTATGATCATCTACATTTCGTTAGGTTACACCGACAATATGTGAGAACGTGTTGAAGGAGACAGTAGAGAGTACCGTGAGCTCCAAGATTTGCCCAAGACTATAAGCTTTTGAAAACAAAGTAAAGCGTAGCTTCTAAGTAATTATGGTTTGCTGTTGTCGATCAAGCTCGAGGGGTGGCGTTCATCTAGGTCACTCTCTTTATGTCAACCACAAACCAGTATTTAACGTAGGTATTAAGTATGCAAGTACAAGAGAAATTTGAATTAAGATTAAGGCTTAATAATTATTGCATGCAAATAAGATTTATCCGCTAAAAAAATTATGGTTGCAAATTTTATCCTTATAAAGAAAACATATAAAAATATATGATTTTTATATTTAATTTCAATCTTTTAAACTCAACTCAAATTAATAGTTATGATAATTATAATAAACTACTTATTTTAGTTATATTTAATTGGTGTGAATTAAATATAAAGGTTGAGTTGAGTCTCGTTAGAAGCATATAATTAGTCCAAGATATTAAATAAATTTTTTGACAATCAATAAGTCACATATTTCAAGTAAATATGATAAAGAATAGATGAGCAACAAGCAGATAGAGGAGAAAGAAAGACGTGCAGAAGACTCTAGACACTTTAAGAAAGACAGAAGAAAAAGAGACAGACACAACAGACGCACAAGAAGACTCTAGAGACACTCCAACAAACTCAAAGGATGATAGAAAAATCTAGAACATAGACCTACTGGGTCATCGGTTCACTAAACACCGAAGCCTATGTATATTCAGTACAAGATATTTTCACATATTTATGTTTTTGGACCTTCTCAGGATACTTCCACTCTATGCCTATAAATGTAAACACTAAACCATCAATAAAAGCTGGCTGGAAGAATGTTTCTTCCTTTTACAGTATAATTTTATCATGGTATCAGAGCATATCTTCTTTTTCCTCTTCTCAGCCGACAACACTATTTCACCTTACATAGACTTTGTATAGTCATGCCTGGACCATCTTATGCCAATGTAGCTGGCAACCAAACACAAATGTAAAGATCCAAAGATCACCCAACTTCGTCATACTACATTCACCCTAATGAAAATCCTTCTCTTATTCTGGTGTCTTCTCTTCTTAACGGACCCAACTATCATTCATGGTCTAGGTCAATGAGAATGGCTCTGTTATCAAAAAACAAGCTAAAATTCATAGGTGGCAGTATTGTTATGCCAAATAGAGAAGATCCTACTTATGTATATTGGGAAAGATGTAATACCATGGTTTTATCTTGGCTTATGCGCTTAGTATATGAATCAATTGCCCAGAGTGTCATTTGGCTGGATTAAGCAGCTGATGTGTGGAAGGACTTACATGACAGATTCTCCCAAGTGGATTCCTTTCGAATTTCAGACTTGCAAGAAGAGATTTATTGTTTCAGACAAGGAAGTTTATCTATTTCTGATTATTACACTCATTTAAAAATGTTATGGGATGAATTTCATAATTTAAGACCTTTGCCTAAATACAAATGCCACCCTCAATGCCATTGTGATATGTTAAGCATCATCAAGTCCTATCAAGAAAGTGATTGTGTTATACATTTCTTGAAAGGTTTAAATGAATCCTATTCCACTGTTAGATCACAAATCATGCTGATTGAACCATTACCAGACATCAAAAAGGTTTTTTCCATAGTAGCTTAACATGAACGAAAGCTTCTTTCCATAACATCACAATTACCCAGTTATAAATCTCAAACATTTCTTGCTAAAACAGGTACCCAAAAAACTTTTCAGTCAAACAAAAGACCACTATGTACCGTTTATGGTTACACAAGACAAATGTTACAAAAAGCATGGGTTTCCACCTAACTTTACATTAGGCAATGGAAATCGAATAACTATCAGTCAAGAGACAGCTTCAAACCTAAATCTAAATCTGTCAATAATGCAAAAACTCACCTTGAATCTACCACAGCTATCAGAAATGCCACTGCAGAAACACACAGAGAAGCATCTTTATGCCATTTCAACCTAACACTAGAAGAATATTGTCAGTTGAAGGATTTACTTAACAAAGACAAGGATATCTCACACAACTCAGTCAATATGCCTCAGGTCAGCACACTTACTAAAGATCACAAAGGTACATCTCTATCTGCTGAATCTTCTTCATCGACCTCTACTTGGATTTTGGATTTCAGGGCCACAGACCATATTGTTTGCAGCCTGCATTTATTCATTGAATATACCACAGCCCATAATCTAACAGTAAAACTCCCTAATGGTCAACATGTACATGTCACACACATTGACTCAGTATATATCTCTTCTTTTATTCTGACCAATATTCTCTACGTTCTTTTCTTTTCTTTCAACCTAATTTCCATTAGACAACTTACTTCATTTTCACATTGCCAACTGACTTTTACCAAACACTCATGTGTTATTCAGGAACTCAACACTTTTGAAGACAATTGGTTTTGCCAAGCATTCTAATGGACCCTATTATCTTAACCCTATGCCATAAGCATACTCTGTTACACATCATTCACACAATCTTTGGCACAAACACCTAGGACATCTTTCAAATGCAAGACTCAAATTGTTGTCTAGCATAGACAATTCTGTTATTTTTTAGAATGTTATTGAATGTCAGACTTGTCATTTTTCAAAGCACAAAAGGTTACCTTTTACTTTGAGTTCTTCTATTGCTTCCTCTTGCTTTGACATTGTACATGTTGACATTTGGGGGCCTTACCACACACCTTCCATTCATGGCCATCGATTTTTCCTCAACATTTTTTATGATCACAGCTGTATGACCTGAGTATATTTAATGAAACACAAGTTAGAAACTAGAGAATTAATCAAGCATTTCTTTGCTTATGTGGAACGACAGTTCACCAAACATATAAAATGCATAAGAAGTGATCAAGGAATTGAATTTTCAATGACTAATTTTTTTGCCAAGAATGGTGTTTTGCATGAAACCACCTGTTTTGAGACACCACAACAGAATGGAAGCGTTGAATGAAAGCACCAACACATTCTCAGTGTGGCAAGAGCTCTCAAATTTTAGGCCAACCTTCCAACCAAATTCTGGTCAGAATGTGTTTTACATACAGTTTTTCTTATTAATCGGATTCCTACCCCTCTTTTATTAAACAAATCTCCCTATTCAATTCTATTCGGCAGTATTCCTAATCTCACACATTTAAAAGTATTCAGTTGTCTCTGCTTTGCTTCCACTAAGGAAGTTAGTAGAGGGAAGTTAGACACCAAGGTAAGAAAGGCTATTTTCTGGGTTTTTATACAGGGACAAAATGCTATAAACTTTTTGATATAGACACCAAACAATTCTTCTTGTCAAGGGATGTCATTTTCTATAAAAATTCTTTCCCTTTTCAAGAACTTCCCTGCCACAGTCCTGCCCTACCAAGCCCAATCCTATCTTCCACTGAAGATTTCCCTATTTATGATGGCCCACCAGCCCTATCTACTTCTTGGCCATCTCCTTCACCTGAACCTACACCTCACCCTCGATGTTCTACTAGACAAAATCAAACATCATATTATATAAATGACTATATTTGTCCTACATTGTCTCACACATCTCCTCACTCGACTTCCTCAGTCATTTCTTACAATAACCTATCCTCAACACATAAACATTTTTCTCTAGCTCTTACAGCCCTGAAAGAACCTACAACCTATAATGAAGCTATGTAATCCACTGAATGGAAAGAAGCAATGCATACAGAATTAAAAGCCTTAATTCAAAATGAAACATGGGAGCTCACCCACTTACCTCCCGGAAAGTCAACAATCGATTGCAAATGGGTACATCAGTACAAATTGAATCCGGATGGTTCAATTCACCGATGCAAAAGCAGACTTGTGGCAAAGGGCTTCACTCAGCAGGCTGGTGTGGACTACACCAACACTTTTTCTCCCGTGGTCAAGCATACTACCATTCACCTACTACTCGCTCTCACTGCATCTCAAGACTGGCACCTTCATCAACTTCACACTAACAACGCCTTCCTTCATGGTGATTTGCACGAAGAAGTCTACATGAGGCCTCCTTTAGGACTTCCTTTACCTGATACAACATTGGTCTGTAATTTAAAAAAAAGTATATATGGGATTAAACAAGCTAGTAGACAGTGGCATGAAAAACTCACCTCTGCTTTGCTTTCACGTGGATTCCAGTAGTCCGTCTCGGATTACTCCATGTTCACAAAAAAAATCACATTTTAATCATCCTTCTGATTTATGTTGACGATGTTCTATTAGCCTGTAAAGATTTCACTCTCATCAACAATACCAAAAAAATTTTAGATCTCACCTTTCAGATCAAAGACCTTGGTATTGCGAAGTACTTCCTTGAGTCAGAGCTGGCTAGATCGTCTCTTGGCATCAATCTCTCCGAAAGGAAGTACACCCTGGACTTGTTGACTGAAGCTGGTTTCTTGGACCACATACCCCTTTCTACCCCGATGGTTCCACATGCAAAATTGTCATTGGGAAGCTTTTGTACCTAACCATAACCCGACCAAACGTTAGCTTCGTCGTTCAACAACTCTCATAATTTCTGGATAAACCTACACAAATGCATATGCAAGTAGCTCAGAGGGTTTTACAATACCTTTAAAAAACTCCCGGCCAAGGTATCCTTTTCACCGTGATTCAACCATGCAGTTGTGGACATTTTTTGATTCGAACTTGGCTACCTGTCTCGACTCTAGGAAATCAGTCACCGGATTTTACATTTTTTGGGCTCCTCTCTCATCTCCTAGAAATCCAATAAGCAGGCCACCATCTCTAAGAGTTCCTCCAAGGCCGAGTATCGAGCCCTAGTAACCACATCGTGTGAGCTTCAATGGTTATTTTATTTTTTGCAAGATTTTGGTTTTCATCCTAAAACTCTAGCTCACCTCTACTGTGACAATTAATCCGTTTACCATCTTGCGAAAAATCCCATTTTTCATTAATGAACAAAGCACATCAAGATCGACTGCCACTTCTTTCGTGAAAAAATTCAATCCGGACTTCTACATCTTCTCCTACTCGCCTCTCACTCACAACTTGCTGATATTTTTACCAAAGCCTTACCCATACCTCAGTTTAACTCACTTCTCGCTAAGCTTAGAATCTAGAATGTCTTCCAACACTGATGATAAAGAATAGATGAGCAATGCGCAGATAGAGGAAAAAAGAAAGACATGCAGAAGACTCTAGACATTCTAAGGAAGATAGAAAAAAAAAAGAGACAGATGCAACAGACGCACAAGAAGACTCTAGAGACAGTCCAACAAACTCAAAAGATGATAGAAAAATCTAGAACATGGGCCTAATGGGTCATCGGTTCACAAAACACCCAAGCCTATGTATATTCAGCATAAGATATTATCACAGATTTATTATTTTCGGACCTTCTCTGGATACTTCCACTCTATGCCTATAAATGTAAACACTAAACCATCAATAAAAGCTGGGTAGAAGAATGTTTCTTCCTTTTACAGTATAATTTTATCAAAATAACTTAATAAATTAACAATTTAAAATTAAATCAGTAACTTTAATTTAAATAACCATTTAAACATTTAAAATTTTTTAAAATTTTCACGTACGTACCAGCATGATTAATTGCTAGTTTATTAAATATCACCTTGCATTGGGGCAAAATTCCGATTAGAATTTGAAGGATTTTGTTGAGGGAGATTGTTCTTTAAGTTTAATATCAAAAGAAAACATAGTGCACACCTTTTAGGATCATCCTTTTCAAGGAATTATGGCTGCTAATCTTTGTCAGATACGAATTAGTTCAATAGCAAAATTTTAATTCAAAGTTTAAAATATGAAATTAGAAATAATTAATTGATAAGTTAATTAATAATTTTACCTTTCTTTTTTTCATGATATAGAACTAGTTTTTATATAAAAATTTATAGTTTCTATTTTTTAAATCTTAGATATCAAATTTTAGTTTATAGGTCAAATTTTTCTTTTCTTTTTTAAATGAAATCAAATTATAAATACGATAAGAGTGTGTTTATAACTCACAAATTTTGATACGATAGCACAATGGAGGAAAAACTCACTCTTTGTTTCACATTAGCATAACGTTAATATATACAAGTGAAAAACCCTTTCTCTTCGACGTGACTCCCATTCAGTAAACCAATTGGATAGCTAACAATACCGCGCACGTCTTGCAAATTACTGAGATTGCCCGTCATGTGGTTGGACGCTCCCATGTCAAGGATCCAAGAAAGTTGCTTACCAGTCATTTTATCATGAGGATTGTTCTTTTGATTTTCAATGCTTGCAGCAACAAACCCCATTGTTCACTGCTAAGTCCAGGTGGAATCGGTTCCTCAGCTGCATCTGGGTTCGAGGAGGAACCCTCTCCTTGGGTCTGGGCAACATTAGCCCGCAACCCAGGCTTGCCAAGACCACTGTCATTGTATCTGCGACCTGCAGATTTCCCACATCTTATGCCTTTCACATCACTACGGGAACAATCTCCCCACCACTCGGGGTACCAGATAATGGCAAAGCAATTTTTTGGGTCATGTCCCGGACGTTTGCAGTGGGAACATACGCTATCTTTGTCTCGGCGTTCACTTCGACCACGACTTTGCACGGTCATAGCCATCACGTCTGCGACATCCTCCTTCCCTCGAGATATCGTTTTTACTCGCTCCTCTTGTATGAGAAGAGAGTAAACTTTGTTCAAGAACGGTAATGGATCTTGAGCCAAAATGTTCGAGTGGAACATCCCATACATAGGGTCGTCCAAGCCCAGTAGAAACAAATGAACTTTTTCTTCCTCCCTTCTCTGTTCTAATACTGTAGCAAGATTGCAAGTGCACATGCCACATCGACAAACCAGTAATTGATGAAAATTAGCTAGTTCATCCCAAATTTGTTTTAGACGACCAAAGTAATTGACGATCGTCATTCCTCGTTATCGGCAGTCCGTGAGATCGGTTCAAAGCTACTGAACACATGGTCCATTAGCCATTGAGAATCATTCTCGAATGTCATTCCAAAGGTCCTGAGCTACCTCAACATGAGAGATGGTCGAACATAGGGTAGGCTCGATGGTATTGCAGATCCAAGAAACCAAAAGTGAGTTAATGGTCTACCAATCTTCAAGATCTACGGATTATCGTCAGGACGTTTGATTGTTCCATCAACAAAACCAAATTTTTTCCTTGCTCGCAAGGCCGTTCGGAAAGCTCGAGACCATCATCATAGTTCTCGCCCTTCAATTGCACTTGAGTAATCACTATTCTAGGATTATCAAGTGTGGTTATGTCATATGGAGAAATTGTCTTTCTCTGCGTTTCACCATACATGACCGATGATCTTGTGTTTGAAAAAAAAATATTTTAATGTTTAGAACCAAGTTTTGATACCATGATACAATAGCACAATGGAGGAAAAACTCTGTCTGCTTTTCTCATTAGCATAACATTAATATATACAAGTGAAAAACCCTTTCTCTTTTGGCAACTTCCCTAAAGATCAGCTAACAAATCAATTTAAAAGGA
>JANITW010000003.1:6986198-6998235 GCA_027564335.1 Erythroxylum williamsii
ATCTGTTACTAACCTTAAGTTGAATTATATTTTTAGGAGAATTCAAAAATTGACATAAATTTAATCTAATTCAAAATTAATTAGTAAAGTCAAATTCAACTCAGTTAGGTTCAAATATTTGAATCTAATTAAGTTTAAGTTTGAATTTGAAAATCTTTTTCCGATCACCTATTACCAACCCTAACCTAAGTTGGATTATTCTTATAGGATTTCACAAGTTAAAAGAAACCAATTGTATAGCCTTTTAAGATAGAAATGCATAAATAAGTATGGTATTAATGTGAAGAGGACAGCAAAAGAGATTGAAAAAAGATCACCCTCGCAAGCTCCATATCTATCTCCATTGTCATGAGAGAAAAGATGGTTTGCTCCAACAAAATTTTAGTTGAAATAAGTGGCATACAAGAAGTCATATAATTTACATATAAAGATATGTTTACCAAAGACATGCTACTTTTTAATTATATGTTAAATAAACTCTTAGATAAACGTTATAATTTACAATTCATGTATTTTATATAAATTATTTGATAAATCAAGATAGATAATTCAATCAAATAAATTTAGAAACAGCACCAAATTGAGTAAACTTAGTATATAAAATTTTGATCTAATTTTGACAAGATCTAAAATAACTATTAATTAATATTTAAAATAATATCTTCCTATTACATGCGTAAAACAAAATTTTAAGTTTTGAGTTGAGTTTAGATTTTATAAGATCCTAAATTCAACACTGTTATAAAAATTGAAAATGACCCTCTTTAATTCAAATTTTATTTTTTCAAAAAAATCAAACTTGATCTAAAATTTAATTAACTCAAATTAAATACGTTAATTTTAACATAAACCTGATTATATCCAAATTGAATCCATTATTTTTAAAACAAATATGATCAAATTGAGCGGTGCCGAGTACTCCAATTCAAGAATTTAATGCATGTACTCAAATAATAATTAGTGACATAAATAGCGAGTTTTCAAATATTTGATTGAGAAAAATGTAATTAAGAAAAAGGAGAAGTCCTTCAAATTTGTGGTGGGAATTTCTTGTAATCTACGAAGTTCCGATAATGGAAACCATCACGCCGCCGCCGCCACCACCACTAAGGCGGCCTTTGTTACAGCAATGATGAAACGCATAACGTGAACGAAAAGGAAAGATAAGTTAATTCTGAGCAAGAACATTGAACAGAAAAAAGTGAATAGTTAACCCACCAGTCCGCAGAATTCAATTCATTGATGTTGCAGCTCAGGATCGTCCAACGTGGTTTTGTCCCGATGATTTGACAGTCATGCATTTTGTCATTACTGCACGCATATGTAATGTACATTCGTCAGCCTTACGTGACTGGACAAATCTTCAGTCTAATTTTATAATGTCTTATTCTATCTTATAAATTTTAACTATTTATTTATACAGCTCTCATATTTATTTATATAGAATTCAAGCGAAACTAACATAAATAAATAATTAAAATTTATGAGATAAAATAAGATATCATAAAATTAGACAAAAAAATTTAGACTCACCAAATTAAGTCTTAAATTTTGCAGCTTAAAAAGCTTCAAAAACCTCTAAGCTTGGCAGTGTTAGCTAACCATTAAGCTTTACCTCTAACTAATTAAAAGCTTTTCATCATATAATCTAACTTCTAGTAGTAAAAGCACTTGTTTGTGAGATTAGGAGTTAAAAGGCTATTTAACACTTAAAAGTGGCTCGGGTTGAACTGATTTAGCTAAGCCATTTAAAGGAAGAAAAAACAGAAAACGGCTTTAATCATATGTTAGATTATCGAACGGCGGGCTAGAAACACACGTGTAAGAAACCTTGTCGGCAAAGTGAACGGTGCAAAACATCTGAAAACACAAAACATAAAATCCCCGCAAGCCCACAAAGTTCACTGCTATTATCAGTCAACTCTAGTGTTTTATCGCTTATCTCCACTCTTGTCTTGTCCCCGTTCAACTGCTTAATCTCTGAACAAAAAGTAAACCAAGTTTAAACGATCTTCACTTGTTCATAAAAACCCAGAATTTGTCAGCCAAAGAATCTGTTCTTGGTGTTCATCGTATAAAAGTTTCAATCTTGGTTGATAAAAATGGAAAATTTTCTGTTTTTTGTATCGACCGAGAATCTATTCTTGGTGTTAGCTTTATAAAGATTCAATCTTGGTGGTGTTTGTCGTTAAAAATGGCGGACTCAGATAACGAGTCAGGAGGGCATAATAATGCTAGTGAGTCGTCAACGAGAGAGCAAGACGGATTCTTGCCAATAGCAAACGTGAGCAGGATCATCAAGAAAGGTTTGCCTGCAAACGCAAAGATATCAAAGGACGCGAAGGAGACAGTGCAAGAGTGTGTGTCGGAATTCATAAGCTTCATAACAGGAGAGGCGTCAGACAAGTGTCAGAGAGAGAAGAGGAAGACTATTAACGGAGATGATCTGTTGTGGGCTATGACCACTCTGGGTTTTGAGGACTACATTGATCCCTTGAAGATTTACTTGCAGAAGTACAGGGAGATGGAGGGTGAGAAGATTGCTACCACTAGTGGCTGTCGCCAAGGGGATCATATAGATGGATCCGCCGTGGGTGGTGGTGGTGGTCGTGATCATGTGAGTAGTGGAGGTGTGTTTGCTGGAGGTGGGATATATGGAGGTATCCAAACTAGCATGATAATGATGATGGATCATCATCAACATCACCTCCACTACTACCACCATCAACAACACAGGCACATGTATGGATCTGGTGGTGGTGGAGGATCATCTTCTGGTAGAAACCAGAGGTCAAGCTAATAACATGATTTAATTTTTTGTTTCCTCTTCGTTCTCTTTTTGCTATAAATTTCTGGAATTCATTAGTGAAGGTTGTGCTGCTTGATGAATGATGATGATACATAGCACTGAGCTTTTTTTAATCAAAATATAAAAATTAATACTTACATTTTTTAATAAAAATTTAAATAACTATTTTATATAATAATTGTCTTAAAAATCTTCCTAAATTATCAATAATATCTAAATAAATTTTATGATACTTTTACCTTAATATTGTTATTAAATTTTGATCACAATAACCGTTCCCATTAATAAATATTAATATTAAAGGTTAATTTATAAAATTCAAAATATTAATAATTAATTTGTAATAAATAGGCTTCTGTGTATCATAATTATTATTATTGAGCAGCATTTATTCCAACAATTGAAGAATTAATGAATGGTAAGTTAATCCAAAAGTATAACTAATTCCATCCTAGTGAAAAGGAAGGCGACACTTATTTGCTTGCTCTTGCACAAAAAAAAAAAAGAAAAAAGAAAATGCATGCGAAACCACAGAACTTGAATCCCTTGAGCTGGTAGAATTCCACCAGCAACCAGTTGTATAAACCAGAAGTTAGCTTCTTGTCAGGTCTTGAGCATTCACGTACAAGCCGGTCTTATGATCTGATTCAGATGATTTGATAGGGAATGGCTTAAACCCTGAATATGTCTTATCTTTCTTTGCTACACATATTTCTGACATAAGCTTCAGAAATGGCTTTTGTTGAACAAAAGGTTGTGCCAAATATTCCTCCCATGGCATCCACTGCAAGCAATTGAATTAGGCTTATCAGTATAATCACCGCCAGTTGTCCCATTCAAGGTTTTAAATTGCCATTGGCCGTTGTAGGCGCATCCCGTACAGTAATTTAAAACTTAGATCCTGATTACACTGGACTACCATCAGGACTTACCTCAGCTGCCTCTATTTCCAGTTCCTGTTTCTGGATTTCAGAAGATAGGGGCTGCAACATGCAGAGGAAGAACAAGTCAGACTTCCCAAAGAACGCCTTATGACTTTGCCTGCAGATTATGTTCATGGAACAGAAAGTAGAAAGTTCGTTAGTTCCACAAAGAGATTAGTTCCCAGCTGGTGAATGATGTTTCTGAACATGTGAAAACCTGAAAGCTAGCAGTTCTACGAACTCCGTGTCTATCTGACAAAAACCAAGAAGGAACAAGAACATTCATCAGGTTGGAGAGCCTCACAATCACAATTACGAAATCCTATGTGGTGTCTCATGTCAATAGAGGAATAAAAGATATAAACTTATGTTCTTACTGCTGTTTCTTCTTTGACTTCTCTCACCGCGGCATCACATATGTCTTCTCCCTGAGACAAGAAGAAGAAGGTTGTTCAGGTTCTGAGGTAGATTCTGCATAATACAATCCTGAGGAGAGAAATTATGGTAAAACTGATACCTCGTCAACCACTCCAGTGGGGAACTTCCATATACCTTTCCCTCGTAATAGTCCTTTCTTCTCTTGGACCACTAGAACCTGACAAGTTAGTTTTGAATTTGCATATGATTGAGCACTGTAGGAAACAAAAAGTTTTTAACAAATTCAGGAAACAACATTATCCAAGTGTACCTCTCTCTTCTCATTCATAACAAACGCCCCAATAGCTACTCTGTGAGAGGCATTTGCTGGAAGTGTATGAGCATCTTCAGATATCCACTTTACAAGCATCAGGTATTTTGGCTCTGCATGATGATACCAGAAACCTTCCTGCGCAGGTACAATAGTTTCCAAGGTCAAAAGATAGAACACAATGAGGAGCAACATCAAACTAAGGAATTTGTCAAATATATGCGTCTTTTTGAGTCATAACCTTAACTACAGCTTCGACTAGATTGACTAGTTCAATGGGCACTTTAATCCAAATGCCCTTCTTACCCTGCAAAGAATATTCGAAAGCTCATCGTTACCAAAGAAAGCACGTATATTCAGGAAGTGAAATGAGCGAGACACATCTCAAACACTTGCAGATATGCATAATCAAAGTCTTTGCTTAACAAGTATTAAACCTGCTTCCTCCATAGAGCAAGTGATGCTCTGAGAATCGAAGCAAAAGCCTCCGAATCCATAGGCTCACTCATCTCAACAATAACACCTTCATGATCATCATCAACAGCCGTGAGAGCTACGCCATTCTTAACTACCACTTGCTCCATCACAGCCAATGAATTTGCAAAAGCTGACATTTTTTCAGTTGGCATGTTAGGGACTAGTCTACAACAAAGAGGCAGCCATTAGAGACAAACAAAAGAACTTTGCAACTGAGCATCATTACCTCAAAACCGGGAAAAGCAGACTTGCGAGAACGAGAAAATGACAAATGCGAGAACAGAAGAGCAATGGTGGTGGTGGTGGTCCAGTGCAGAGAAGGAAACGGCTTGATCATTATATATAGGAACAGAGAATTGAAATCAAAGGAGAAGGAAGAAAGGAAATTTTGAAATGGGGCATTGAATCGTTCAAGACAGTCCAATGCATGTTCGTGTATTAAGGGCAATGGGACTTGAGAGTCTTCTTCCATGGCTAAAACGCTGAATCTACCAAATAAAATACATATTATATATACATGTTCTGTTTAAGTTCATTATGTTTAATTAATAAACGAGTAAGTAAACTGGTAATGAACTATTGATTACGCTACTTTGAACTGATCAACCCTTACGTGTTTTACGGCTACAGAGTCCTCCGTCCTCCGCTCTGTGCTATCCACGTCATGCCAGTCATGACTGGTCTTGCAGTTACTCTACAGGAGAGTATCCTTTTCACGTCTTATTTGTCTCATAAATTTTAGTTATTTATTTATGCAGAATTCGTATTTATTTATACGAAATTCACGTAAAATTTATATAAATAAATGATTGAGATTCATGAGACACAATAAGACAACATAAAATTAGATAAAAAATCTAGACTTACTTTAAATTAGATATAAAAATTATCGTCTATTCAATAATAATATATTATTAGCTATTTTTTATATTCGTATAAAAGATATTTTTTATGCAAGAATTGCGTTTATTTGTGCGAGATCCAAGCAAGATCTACGTAAATAAATGGCTGAGATTTATGAAACATAATAAAATACCATAAAATTAAACAAAAAATCTGAACTGACTCTAAATTAGATATAAAAATATCGTCTATTCAATAATAATATATTATTAGCTATTTTTTATTTTCTACCTGTTACTCGGTTTTTTTTTTCATTTCAACTAACCTGAAATCATCCACCTACATAAACAAGGAGTTTTGTACTGCAAAATGCTATATTAATTAATTGTTTGAATTTTAGATTTTTCCTTTATAAAAAAAAAATAACGAAGCATTCTTGATTGACTCGACTTAATTTGAACATTATATAAAAATTAGGCGAGGTTCGTGAAAAGGGGCAAAAAATAAATAAAAAAAGGGCCATTCATTACCATTTGACCGCTTTCGTTTTATGTCTCCTTTCATGCTATCAGAAAACTTCTGAGAATCTTAACTCTAATTTTGACAATTTCTTGAGACCATGGATTGGGAAAATCAAACCATGAATGCGACGTTGGTAAAGTTGAAACCTTGAAATGGACATGCGTGTAGAACTTGGTTGAAGTACCATGGTCACCGCGTACACATTCTATGGAGTGCATTTGATTACATCAAAATCAGATAAATTCATGATATTCTGAATCGTAATGAACTGAAGCATGAAACTGAAATTGTTTTTGCCTCCAAGCGTTGTTGATAACTAATATGAAAGAATATGAACTTAAAAAGCATCCCATACTGAAAGTTTACATGTACAGTAACGACTTTATATGCAACATGGAGAAGCACCTCCAACGCCGAGCCTGGTTACACGGGCTTGTTACCCAAGTGGGGGCGTTGAGGTGATGGAACGTAGGTTCAGTTAAGAAGACTGGCTTCGATGTTAACAAGGGCTGGCCTGCCCGATCCAAGTGGGGAGCGAAAGCATAACTGTAGTGACTCCTAGAGAGTTGGGTAAAGCGTCAGGCTGGTTTAACAGAGCAGAGGAAACCATTCGGTTCTTACAGTGGATGGATAACAGGCCGGTGTTACTCGAGGCTATATAGCCTGATGAGCCGTCCTACCTGAACCATCACTTTTTATCTTTTATTATTATATTTAATTTAATTTAAATCTTAATTATCTCCATGTCTTTCTTTGTTAGTGTATTTACTTTGGCAAAGTCAAATAATATTATATATTATTATTTAAAATACTTCACGTTTTAAGAAGATAAAGAATTTTAATTTTAATTAATTATTTTTTCCTTTCCTTTAATTATAAATATGTTAATATTATCGGACTCCCACGTATCGTTGTTACATTTTTAACCCGTTCGAAAATTAAAATCAGAAGTTGGGCCAGACCGGGCTTAATTGCCAACTAATGAACAGTGAAAGGGGCATAATGGTAATTAGAAAGAACATCCAACGTTTTACCCTCTTTTACTCACGTCAGTTACTGGTCCTTATTTCACCTGACTTCATTCGTAACCCTAATTTAAACGCTTTTATATTTTACTTTTGGAAAAAAAATTTACCACTATGGAACTAGTAAACGGCGACCGGCGGTTAACAAACGCCGACGAGTTTCCTCAATACATAACCCCATTTCCAACCGCCGGAACACTTCTTCTATCTAACCCTGCGTCCGCGTTTCTCTCTCCCGATGTCAACCACCCGCCTCAGAAGCTCCGTCCGATCAGGGGAAACGGCGGAAGGTCGCCGTTTTTCTCTCGTCGGGACGATCCGCCGCTTCTTTTTCAGCAGAGGACGGAGGTGGGAGGGGTTCTGGACGACGGCGGGCTGGGAAACTTGGGGCTTTTGAGCAATATGGTGGCGGGAGATATGGCGGTTAACGGTGGTGGTGGTGGTGGTGAGAGAGTGGTGGTAAATGATTCGGTGAAATTCTGGTCGAATTGGGTTGATCCGAATTGTGAGGGAGGTGTTTCGTTCGATGCTGAGTCAAGGTGAGGTCTTTTTGTGTGATTGTACTCTTTATGGTATTGTCCGTGTTTTAGTGATTGCGATGGTTGGATACTTAGGTTCTTGTAAAAGTTAAAATCTTTGTGGTTTGATTAACTACTGTTTCTTGACAATATGTATAAATTGACATGGCGGTTTTAGAGACTCAGGTAATGATTAATGTGATTGAAATGTATGTGAGACTCAAGTGATGCTATAATCGCTATATATGAGGATTAGCTGCTTATAAGGTTTTCTAGAACTTGATGAAACTCTCGACTTATTTTACATTATAGCATGATTTGTGTGGAATTTTACCCACATTCTATAACTTAGTTTCTGCAAGGCGTGAACGAGAGGATGGTGATCGTGGTTTTTTTTTTTCCAGAGAATTAGTTTCATGGATTATGGTTGAAATGTATAGGCTTTTTGAGAATGCGAGTCCTTACTTTATGTTTAGTCTGCTGTAACTGGAGCTGTAATGGTCTTTGTGTTTGTTTTTACTCTTTTGTTATGTTCTTTTCCAGTTCATCATCAGATGGGGATGATTGTGGTGATTCCTTTAAGGCGGTGAAGGAATCTGCTAGTCGTAAAAGGAAAAGGAAAAGAAAGAAAAAGCTGGAAGATTTCTTGGAAAATTTGGTGACGAGAATGATGGAAAAGCAAGAGCGAATGCATCAACAGTTGATAGAGATGATTGAGAAGAGAGAAAGGGAGAGAATTATTAGAGAAGAAGCTTGGAAAAAGCAGGAGATAGAAAGGCTCAGGAGAGACGAGGAGGCTAGAGCCCAAGAGACAGCTCGAAACCTGTCCCTTATTTCCTTTATACAGAATGTCATGGGCCATGAAATCGAAGTCCCTCAGCCATTGACACCAATCTCTCCTCCTGAGACTAGTGGAGACAAAGATGGAAGCAATCTGCCAACCCAGACAGACTTCAAGTGCAACTCAAGCGACAGAAGATGGCCGGAAGCTGAAGTTAAAGCCCTCATAATGCTGAGATCCACTGTGGAAAAAAAATTTCAACTAATTGGCTCTAAATGCCTTAACATCTGGGATGAGGTGTCTGCTAAAATGCATAATATGGGCTATGACCGGTCTGCTAAGAAGTGTAAAGAGAAATGGGAAAACATGAACAAATACTTCAGGAAGTCCATGGGAAGAAGTGGGAAGAAGCCGTATGGAAATGGTAAGACATGCCCTTACTTTCATGAGCTCACCCTGTTATACAACGAAGAGGTTATGAATCATGTTACCTCTGTTTGTAATGAAAACGAGGTCAATAGTCCTAGACATTAGAGGTTGGTTAATTTAGGGTAGGTTTTATCTCTTCTGTTCACAAACCTGTTTGAATGAAATCTTGACAGGGCTGGAATTAGATTTACAATGTCATTTGGATGTGTCCATCCTCTGAACAAAACTCAGCCTTCTTTAATCTATCTCTCCAGTATTTACTAACGTACAAAGCTACCTGATTACTGTTATCATCAAATAAAAACGGGTGAAAGGTGCATTATCCAGTTCTTCCTTTGTGTTTGGAGTTATTGCAAATCTTTATATTCTAGATGCGTGTCGTTTGTTGAGAGTTTATCGACTTCACTGCAAATTTAACCATGTATAATGAGTTTGTCATGTCTGTAGGTTACTAATTTCACCTTAGTATCATCACCAATCAACAAACCAAGACTGCAAGGAAATAAGACCAACAGAGATGAACCAACTGTAGAGTTAGTCTTCTTCATATTAACACAGAGAAGAGTAGAAGAAGCGCAGATAGAGGAGTTAAAAAGGATAAAGTCATTATGAAGTTAAAGAGTTAAAAGAGTTGAGGTACTTAAGACACAGACCTTGGCTTCAGTTATGTTTTTAACTCTACTATCTCCTCTTTCATGCCAATTAACCATTGAAAAGGTCTTCAAACATAACCTGGTATTCAAGTCTTTTGTAGTTAATAACATAGTTAAGATCAAATGTACCTGAAATGGAATCACAGGATTTCCATTATTACCACCAAAATAAAAAAGAGTCAGTGTAAATCGAACACGATACCTTTTTTAAGTTAACAAGCACCTGGAACAAACTCTACCGGTTGAACTTAGTCATTAGGGTTAAAAAAACGTAAGATACTTGGTGTATATGAGCTCAATTGTTATTATTAATCTCCTGCTAGTCATGGCTAGAGAAGTGAGTAACTAGGATTTAAAGTTTTTACAGTCCAAAATTATGCTTGTTTAAGATATGATCATCGTCCACTATACCTTTAAACGTCGCATTTACCACTGCTTTGCCTGGATGTACAAATCAAATTACGAGTCTGGTTTTAGTACGAGGGAGAAGATCTATAGGAAGTTACCCACTTGAGTTGTTGAGGCCTTTGGTACCATAGTTCTCTCAGCCTGGTGTTGCACTCTGCAGAATTTTCATCAGAACTTGTAGAACATAACAAGTAATCCATCTCTCTAATAAGAAGCTACTTGTGTTGGAAATTCAGATTCGAGAACTAGTTTCTTTAAAGATATACCATGAATGGGTAGGTGTTCATGTACAAGATTTTTAAGAATTCAGGTAACTCCATACATTACCAAGGTTTGCTCCCCAACGCTCGTATGCAGAAGCCTGAGCAGTCATTGTTCTTAACTCATTGTTGCAGAAAGAAACATAACAGAATTCGAGATCTAAATGTTCAGGTTCTCGGAACAAGAGAGTTGCTTGTACAAAAATTCTGAAGACCAGACAAACTAAGTAAATCTGTTAATAGACTTATATATGCAGAAAGGAATCCAAGTTCTGACACATATACATATTCCATTTTAGAGCAAGCAGTAAGTGTTTCAACTTGCTTGCTTATGTATCATCAACCACAACTGTCACTAGCTAACTCCATTTCAGAACAATATAGAATAAAGAAAACGAAGAGGAAACAAATTCTATAAATTAACATTTTGAGGAATCACAATTACTTCACCTCTGGTTCCTACCAACGGATGCTCACCACCACCCACCATCACCTCCAGATCCGTAGATATCACCTTGTTATTGGTGGTGGTTGTGGTTGTGGCTGTGGCTGTGGAGGTGAGGTTGGTGATGACCCATCATCATGCTAGTTTGGACACCTCCATAAACCCCACCACCAACAAACTCACTCAGATGATCACTACCGCCACTCACGGCGGATCCATCTCTATGATCCCCTTGGCGACCACCACCACCAGTGGCAGCAGTCTTCTCACCCTCCATCTCTCTGTACTTCTGCAAGTAAATCTTCAAGGGCTCAGTGTAGTCCTCAAAACCCAGAGTGGTCATAGCCCACAACAGATCATCTCCATTAACAGTCTTCCTCTTCTCCCTCTGACACTTATCTGAAGCCTCTCCTGTTATGAAGCTTATGAATTCCGACACACACTCTTGCACTGTCTCCTTGGCGTCCTTTGAGATCTTTGCGTTTGCGGGCAAAGCTTTCTTCATAATTCGGCTCACGTTTGCTATTGGCAAGAATCTGTCTAGCTCTTTCGTTGACGACTCACTAGCATTAGGCCCTCCTGACTCGTTGTCTGAGTCCGCCATTTTTAACCGCAAACAACACCAAGATTGAATCTTTATCAGACACTTCTGGTTTCTTATCAACAAGAAAGGAAAACAACCAAGATTGAAGCTTTATGTGAAGAACAATTAAGAACAGATTCCTGGATTGAGAAAGAACATAAAGTCTGGGCTTTCATGAACAAGATAAGATCGTTGAAACTTGGGTAACTTTTAGTTAAGAGATTCAGTTGATGAATCGGACAAGACGAGAGTGAAGATTAAGCACCATAACACGCTAATAATAGAAATGGACTTAGGTTCTTGGGGACAAGTTAATGGAAATCTAGAAAGACTTTGCTTTGTTTATTTGTTTTTTTTTTTACTATACACGTGGAGTGGTTTTGGACCGTTCATTTTGTCGATAAGATTCTTACACGTTCCAGTCACTTTGGCCGTTTGATCGAATATGCGATAGTTATTATTTTCAACAAAGCTTCCATTGATACGTTTGAATTTTTCACCACTAATATTAATTCTAAATTATTACATTATTAAATAATTTATTTAAAAATTAAAACATAATATTAATTAATTTATACCAAAATAATATAAAATTTAACACCTTTCATTTTTATTACTCCTTTAATATAAAAAATAAAAAATTTAGATACTCTAAAAATTAAAAATTATATAT
>JANITW010000003.1:7031502-7045565 GCA_027564335.1 Erythroxylum williamsii
ATCTAAAATAAAAAATATAAGTAAAAAACTCAATCAATTGCTTTTTTACTAAATTAAAAAAAATAAAAACAAAAAACTAAAGTAGAAATAAATTATTTTATATTCAAAATTTATACCCTAAAACTAAATCATCATTATTGTCGTCATCACATTCAATCCAAAGTTTTACAATAAAGCCAAATCTGGGAAGGTTTAATAATATAGTCTTAGTATAAAACTAAGAAAATTATTATAATTTATCTTAAGGGAACAAATGTATTTATTAAAAATTGGAGGTATCGAATTTAATTTGAATTTATTAAATTTTAAATTAAATTTTCTTAAGTAAAATACATAATGTCGGCTTGCATGTGCGAGGGAGGACGAGGACAGGGACGAGGAGAGAATATAGAACATAGATATATACTACACCTCACTTACTTACATATCCAGTTCATTTCGCGACCCTGTTTTCTTCTGTTTCTGTTCTGTGCTGTTTCAACCCCCTCAAAAGAAGAAACAGAGAAGCTTGAGCTTTTTCAATCCTATAACCTTCCATGACCGAACTAGTTTTGCTTCAGCTTCGAAGCTTCTAAACAAAACACGACGTTCTGAAAGAGAGAGAGATAGAGAGAAAAATGGAAGACAAGCTTCAACAACAGCTTAAGGATGTGGGATCCAAGCTTCAACAGAGTCTTCCCCCTTCTAAAGACGCCCTCGTTAAGCTCCTTAAGGTGTGGTTTTCTTGACCAAGTTTCTTTTTTTTTGCCCTCTTTTTAGGTTTGGTTAGTTAATTCTGTTATTCTGTATGTGGTTGTTTGCTTGCTGGGGAAAAAAACAGTGTGGAAAAATGGAACTTAGTGAATTTGGTATTTCGGGATTTCTTGTGGTGTTTTGTTTGGTTAGTTGACGCCAAATTGAGTTAGTTTTGAGTTGGAGATGAGAAGTACTTTGTTCAGGTTCTTCTCTGTGGAAGGTGTATTGTTTGACGCGAGCTTAAAGATTGAGGATTTATTTGGTCAGAGATTATTTATTTGCTTGCTTTCAAGTAGAGATTTAGTTTTTGGTGAACTTCGGTGTTTGTGGAGCATTTTATCTTGAAAATCAGGTTGAACTAGGGTTTGTTTTTCGTACAGGGTTTGTTTTCCATCTAGGGTTTGCTGCTCTGGGAAAGTTTCAATTGTTACTTTTTGGGGTTACGATATAGAAATTGCTGTTATTTGTTTAATTTATGTTCGTTGCAAAGAGTGGACAGAGATATTGCTAGGGTAATGCTGTAGTTTGAAGTTGTGAGATATGTTAATGGGGAGTAAATTAGTGTCTTTTAGCGAGACAAGTGGATTGTTAGTGAACTTTTAGTTTGGGTGTGAAACATCCTTAAGAAAGGTCAAATAATTAATTGAATGCTTTTTTGTTCTATCCAGTTTAAGTGATGGAAATAAAGACAGAGCCTTCAATCGTATAAATGATGCATTTCTATTTTGAATTCTTGAGTTAATAAATCATGATTGAGGTTTTGAGTGGTGACCTGTCTGTTAGTTGAATGGCCTGATGTGAACATGTAACAGTTTAGAGTTTAGGCTAGATGTATAAAGTTTTATTATCCTGTAGAGCTAAGAAAAGGTAAAATGCTATTGTTACATCCTTGTGCTGAAAACTTGGTGTGTGAAAATATAAAAGTTGAATATGCATTATAGCTATTTATTGGTGCGAATTATGTCTGTGGGCTTTAACTAGAGTTCCTCTGTGTTAAACTAAGGGTATAGGGACCAACACAATGTAACCAGAAGTTGCTAGGACTGAGCTGAGACTACTTGGTGTGTGACTTAGGTTTTTGCTACCAATTACTGGTTCAACTAAGCATTAATGTCATGGATGTTTTATTTTTCATCTCATACTGCTTTGTTAGTTGTCTAATAAATTTTGTGTTGTTTTTGATCAATCTGCTCTGGTTGCTAAAGTTAGATTCTTGGTATGTGTCTTGGTTGGTAATTTTGGACTTCTAGTACTGGAAAATAGTTTTGGCACTCTAGCATGTATTTTCATTATAGGGCATAAATTTACATTGTTACTCATTACTAGCTAATAATATTTGCTATACTTGCAGCAAGCTGTTGCCCCTCTGTCTGAGATGGAACAATCACCATCTGCTTTGATGATGGAGTCGATGCAACCTTTTCTTGATGCAATTATCAAGCCAGAATTGCTAAAACATCAAGATAGAGATGTTAAGCTTTTGGTTGCAACCTGTATTTGTGAGATAACCCGAATTACTGCACCTGAAGCTCCTTACAGCGATGAGGTTCTAAAGGTGCTTAATCTTGATGGAACTTATTAACTAAAGGATTCCATGTTACTTACAAGACTTCAAATTTTTATTTGTAGCTGATTGGTCTCTATCTGCAGGATATTTTTCAATTGATTGTAGGCACTTTTAGTGGGTTAAGTGATACTAGTGGTCCCTCATTTGGAAGGAGGGTTGTTATTCTGGAGACTCTTGCCAAATATAGGTCATGTGTTGTGATGCTGGATCTTGAATGCGATGATCTGGTGAATAAAATGTTGAGTACATTTCTTGCTGTTGCAAGGTGTGTTGTATCCCATGGCCTTTTTTATGATGCTCAATTTATTTAAAGTGATTAATTTGAAACTCTGGGTTTTGCAGCGATAATCATCAGGAAAGTGTATTGTCTTCGATGCAGACAATCATGGCCCTTCTCATTGAAGAAAGTGAGGATGTCAGAGAGGATCTTTTGCTTATTATATTATCTGTATTAGGTCGTAACAGAAGTGTAAGCATCTATATTTAATTGGATGCAATTATGTGCTTTATTGGCAGCTAAATTTTTGTCTTAATTTGGATTTCTTGTTATATGGCATCCTTACTGGGTTGGCATTTGGTGATGTTTGTAATTCTAGGATATCTCCAATGCCGCAAGGAAGCTTGCGATGAATGTTATAAAGCAATGTGTGGGAAAACTTGAAGCTGGCATCAAACAGTTCCTCATATCATCAATGTCTGGGGATAACAGGTCCACAAGTAACCAGATTGACTACCATGAAGTTATATATGATGTTTATTGTTGTGCTCCTCAAATTCTATCAGGAGTTGTCCCATACCTCACGGGCGAGCTATTGGTAATTCCAATTGATGGCCTACTCATGCACTTCTATGCCTAAGATGTAAAATAATCTTATTTCAAGATAAATTTCTTTCTGTGCCATGGTTATCTAATTACAGCTATCATTGGTTGAAGCATTTTCTCTTACATAGAAATTGAAACATTACTTGCGTGTTTTGATATGGCTATGTGTATGCTAAGACTTTTTTTTTTTGTTTAAAATTCTGAACAAGTTTGTTCCAAAATCTGCAGACTGATCAACTAGACACTCGTTTAAAAGCTGTGAAATTAGTTGGAGATTTATTTGCTATGCCGGGATCTGCCATTACTGAATCATTTCAGCCAATTTTTTCAGAGTTTTTGAAAAGATTGACTGATAGAGTAGTTGGGGTCAGGATGTCCGTCCTTGAACATGTTAAAAGCTGCCTATTATCAGATCCGTTACGTGCTGAGACTCCCCAAATCATGTGTAAGTTTGCTGAGTCGCTTGACAAACTTATTCTTTGAGAGCCTCAACCAATATTGGTTTTGGTTCATTGTATTCCAGCTGCCCTTTGCGATCGACTGTTGGACTATGATGAGAATGTTCGAAAGCAAGTTGTTGATGTGATATCCAATGTGGCATGTCATGCCTTGAATTCGGTTCCTGTAGAAACAATAAAAGTAGTTGCAGACCGTCTGAGGGATAAATCAGTAGGCTCACTCTTTTCTTGTTGCCTAACTACTTTTTGTTGTTCCTTATAGTAGTTAATGCGCATGCTTTTTTTTTTTTCCTGGGATTTTTAGTTACTTGTTAAAAGGTATACAATGGAGAGACTTGCTGAGATATTCAAAGCTTATTGTGTGAAGTCCAGTGAGGGCTCAATAAATCCTAGTGCATTTGATTGGATTCCTGGAAAGATTTTGAGGTGTTTGTATGACAAAGATTTCAGGTAAGACATCTTACTTTGCAAACTAGTCTGCATTTTTCTTTTCCATTTCCTCATTTGCCACTCATGGACCTGCTTTAGTTGATCTGATGAACTTTATAGCTTTTTAGTACTTGCTTCTCCATTTACTGGTTTAAAATTGTTTCTATCATGTATCATTCCTCTTCAGATCAGATACAATTGAATCTGCTCTTGGTGGATCTCTATTCCCGGCTGAGTTCTCCATCAAAGACAGAGTTAAGCACTGGGTCAGAGTTTTCTCTGCATTTGACAAAGTTGAGCTTAAAGCTTTTGAGAAGATTCTGGAGCAGAAGCAAAGGTGAGTAGCTCATGTTTGGTTATGATATGACTATTGATACAGCCTTCCTTTGTTATTTTTGAGAATTTGATGGCTCTGGATGCAGATTACAGCAAGAGATGCAGAGATACCTGTCGCTTAGGCAGATGCATCAGGTATGCAAATGTAGCAAATTTAAGTCATTCATGTTTAGATTAAGAGTTGAGTTAAACAATCAAATATTTGCTTCTCATTCACATACAGGATGGTGATGCTCCTGAGATCCAGAAAAAGCTTCTGTTTTGCTTCCGGATCATGTCCCGCTCCTTTGCTGAACCTGTAAAAGCTGAGGAGAATTTTCAGATACTTGATCAATTGAAAGACGCCAACATTTGGAAGATTTTGACAAGTCTTGTGGATGAAAATACTAGCTTCCATCAAGCCTTAAACGTTCGTGTAAGTGACACCAGTTATTAATATTTTCTGTTCAGAAAACTAGAATTGATGATATGTTGGCTTCAAATTTGGGGCACAAAGCTTGGGAAGCTTTATGCTTTCAACTAGAGTGGTAATCTCACCATAGTTATGAAAATTTTGTGCTTGGTATAACAGGCATTACTATCACCTTTGCTGTTGTCATTCCAACACATCAAATTCTGATCATACCATTAACAAGGAATCTTTATTTTGTACATATTTGTTATTATGATTCATATGCTTAATAATTATTATTCTATCTTTATACATATCTTACATCCAGTTTTGTAAACTTGCCAATTTGTTGCCAAGCGAGCTAAAATAGGTTTCCTTTAATTGATTATGATGTTCATTCTCATTCAGATGCTTATTAGAACTTTTGTTGGCCCCGGACATTGTTGGCATCTTATGAGTGATTTAAACAATGAATGCCATTTTACTATTTTCCTAAATTCTTTTCCAACTGGAACTACTTGTCCCTGCAACTTATTTTGAATAAGAAACTGCATGTTGTTCTTTGAATTTTCTTTTTGCAGGATAATTTGCTTAAAATCCTTGGTGAGAAGCACAGACTCTATGAGTTTTTGAGCAATCTCTCTTTGAAGTGCTCTTATTTACTTTTCAACAAGGAGCATGTCAAAGAAATTCTTCTGGAGGCTTCTACACACAAATCTTCTGGAAATACTCAGCTTGCTCAATCTTCCATGGATATTCTTGTGGTGAGAACAAGCCATTGATCAACATCTGAAATCTATCCTTCATCCGATCTCCATTTAGTCATTTACTATCTTGGAACATGCTTTTTCTTGACTCTCATTTAAACATTTCTTGAGTTTGGAACTTTGTGTTAGATCCTGTTCAACTTTTCAATCATTTTCATTATCGTGACTGCATTATAAACTTCATTAAGGTGCCATTGGCCTTGAACTATGCAACTTTTCTTTTATATGCTTGTGTGTGTTAAGTTCATCTTTTAAATATCAAGTTGATTTTTCCTATTCATTAAAACGTAATGAAGTTTTTTCTTGTGAGAATTTTCAGATTCTTGCACGTTTCAGTCCATTACTGCTGACTGGGGCTGAAGAAGAGTTAGTAAATTTCCTGAAAGATGACAATGAAGTGATCAAAGAAGGTGCTTTGCATGCTTTGGCGAAGGCTGGTGGCACCATCCGTGAACAACTTGCAGTTTCATCAAGGTATTGCTCTTGAAATTGTTGCCTCTTGATTTGTTCCTTAAATATACACTTACACTGCAGTTATTGCTTAATGCAGTTCACTTGACCTCATATTGGAAAGATTCTGTTTAGAAGGCACACGGAGACAGGCCAAGTATGCTGTACATGCCCTGGCAGCTATAACAAAGGATGATGGCCTCAAGTCCCTCTCTGTTTTGTACAAGGTGATGCCCCATTCTTTATTTTATTCGCCTCTTGTGTGCCACTGCCACTGGCAGTCAGATGTGTCGAAGTGTTTGCAAGGCAGTGTTCATAAATGTATTTATACAAATAATGTTGCCTGTGTATTCAGAGACTTGTTGATTTGCTGGAGGAGAAGAGACATTTGCCAGCTGTATTACAATCTTTGGGATGCATAGCACAAACTGCAATGCCAGTGTTCGAAACTAGAGAAGGAGAGATTAAAAATTTCATCAAAAACAAGATCCTGGAATGTAGCACTGTATGCCTCTGATGATCCTCTTCAAATTCCTCTTATTTTGCACTTTTTAATGGTAATGATTAAGGGTGCTTTGTTGTACAGAAAGAAGAAGACAACACTAACAGTGGTTGGGATAACAGAAGTGAACTGTGCTTGTTGAAGGTTGGTCTTTATCTTACTTATTTGAGTCGTTTCGAAGATGAGGTGTTAATTAGAATCAAACTTTATCTTCTCTTACCATACCTGACTGCAAGCTATACTTTGTTGATTTGAAATCGAATTGCTGTAGATATATGGGATTAAGACACTGGTTAAGAGCTACCTGCCTGTCAAAGATGCACACCTTCGTCCTAGTATTGATGACCTTCTTGAAATCCTTAAGAACATGCTTTCTTTTGGAGAGTTATCAAAAGATATAGAATCAAGGTATCATGTTGTTGTCTCTTTAGACTAGTCTGCATATCATCTTTGATTTGATCAGTTCTTAGTTTGTGAGATTTGTAGTTTTATTTAACGGTTTACCTCATCATACAGCTCAGTTGATAAGGCCCATTTGAAACTTGCTTCTGCAAAGGCACTTCTTAGATTATCAAAGCATTGGGATCATAAGATACCTATTGATATCTTCCACTTAATGCTGAGGACACCAGAGGTAATTTCCCTATATCGTCTGTTCCAAGTTAGTCATAAGTTGTAAGTAACTGTTTCTTTACATCATGATCTGTTCCTTCATAATTTTCTTCGTTTCCTGTTTGGTATTGCAGATTGCTTTTCCCCAAGTTAGAAAGCTATTTCAAAGCAAGGTTCATCATTATATAAAGGACAGGCTTCTGGATGTGAAATACTCTTGTGCATTCTTATTTAACATAATGGGTTCCAATCCCTCTGATCTGGAAGAGGTACCTATACTAGAACCAGTTGGTTCATATCTAGTCTCCGGTTTCTAATCTTACTTGCTTGTTTCCTGTGTAGTAAAGTTGCAAGTCTTCCCTTGGTTAAATTTTCCTAATTGTTTGAATTGGCAGGATAAGCAAAACTTTTCCGACATCATTCAAATGCATTACCAAGCCAAGGCACGACAAACACCTGGCCAAAGTGATGCAACTCCTTTGGCACCTTTTCCTGAGCAAGTTCTCCCTTACTTGGTACACTCTCTTACTCATCTTTCATGCCCCTATGTAGATGAATGCCAAGATGTTAAAGCATTTGAACCAATATATCAGTTAGTGCGATTACACTGATAGCATTTGTTTTCTACTGGGCTTTTGAGGCAACATCACATGTATGTAATTCCATTAAATGGAAGGATCAAGCCTTTTAAAAAAAAAAATTGTTGGAAATAACATTGTCTTTGTTCTTCTCTGCTTTTCAGGCAGTTATACTTGATTTTGTCCATCCTTGTGCAAAAAGACGATGGCAAGTTAGAGTCTGTTACCAACAAGGAGAAGGAGAATATTTCTGCTATAATTTCTACATTTCAGAGTATCAAGTGCTCCGAAGATATAGTTGATGCGGCAAAATTGAAGGTCTCAGAATCTCTGCCTCCAATGCTGTATAAAACACATGAAGAAAAAGAAGGCAATGATTGATAAGGTTTACAACTTCAAGTGATGAATGGAAACTGATCGTACTCATGGAAAAGAGAACTTCCTGATTGTTTTATCCAAAATCAGAGTTTATTAGCTCTCTTGTATGGCTGTGTTTTGTAATGTCATTCATTTAGCTTTGTGATGTTCTTTTATAGTTTCTCTATCATGAGAGTATTATGTTTTTGATAGGTAAAAAAGGGAAATACATGGTTGGATGATGAAAATGTCTTGGCGCACTTCGAATCACTTAACTTGGAAACTGATGGGCGAGTATGTTCTAGTGCTATAAGTACTTTCAACCATGCAATGATGTTTTGTGGCATTTAGTGTTGTTTTCCAATTCTATTTGATTGTGGGATCTATTGGCTTCTTTGGACTTATTCTTCTCATAATGCTGAATAAGATAAGTTCCATATCTTACTTCTTTAAAGTTTTACTTGGAGTTCTTGTATTTTTAGCAGTATATCTAAATAATTGCTGTTATTTTCAAAAAAATACTAAAATAATTCCTGCTTCAAATCAAAGGAGATTACTCATTTAAGGCCTTTACCTAGAAGTTTGAGCATTTCAGATTTATCAGTTCAATTTTGTCCCTTTTTGTAACTGGTAGGGATATTTAGCTCGTATATATATTAATCACCATTTTGTTAATCTGTGTTGGCTATTCTTTTGTTATTTTCAACGTCAATTTTGGTTGGGATCCCTTTATATGATTGCTAAAGGAGCAAAGGAAGAAAACCACACAAAATACTTTATGCTTCATGCTAAATAGTTCATCTTTGGTATATTTCCTAACTATTTTTGTAATAAATCAGATAAGTTTTTTATTCTAAACTATTTTTGTATGATATCAGTATCTGCTGCAACAGATCCCATTTAAGTTGGAACTCAATTTGTTAGTTCATTCAAGAGACATCTCCTTGAAAGCAATAAATTGCAGATATGTAGTCATCCAACATTTAAGTCTTAAATAAAGATAGACAAACATAAGAAGGAACTGAACTTCAGCAGGATTAAACCATGGGAGCTAGTACATCACTCTAAAGTCACTCTTGGGACTTTCTAAGTCAAAGGTTTCATTTTTCAATCCAATTGCAGCTTAAAATGTCCCATTTGACAAAAGCAATAACTAAGTCACTTTGTCTTCTTTGGTGATATATGTATTCATGCAAATGGCAGCATGCACCATGACCTTGAAGGCATTGGAAAATAAAGAAAAGCAAGAAATGGTTGATTGTCGTGTCTAAGAATCCAATTCCACTGCCCTTACCAATGTCTATCTACAATTGGGGGGAATTGATATTTCTCTGTACAAAATGCTCTTCAACATTTGACTTCTGCTCAAAATAGGTACTCATAATAAACTAAGAAAAGGGCATCCGGGTAATCCTTTGGCAAAGTATTCATATAGAGGTAGAAGTTCCTAACTGTGGCTTTCTTTCCATGAGTTGATAGTCTTGGTCTGCCATCAGTATATGCCTGTATAAAATTAAGAGAAGAAAAAACATATTCAAAAAGCCCATTTGACGCCAAAAAGAAATCCTCGTTAACCATTTTTACAGAGCCAGAACACACCTCATATACAAGGATGTGGAAAAGATTGAATCTAGGGAGTAGACACATGAAAGAACAATCCATCCGTTGCAACAAAAAGAGAACAACAGGAGCCCAATCGTTGTAAACTAATTTCATCTGAAGACGAGCACCATCCTTGCCTCTTCGTATTGTAGCAGCCCTGAAAATACGATTAATACATCATCGAACATATCAGAAAAATGGAAAAAGATAGATTTCTACTTTTAGTTTCTGAAAGCTAAGCCATTAACATTAACTCCTGAAACCATCGTATATGTTATCTTAGAAATCATTTCATCTGTTTAAAGGCTTAAAAAGTTAGCAAGTGAACCATAAAAAATCTAGAAATGTAGATGGAGAAAACCCTAAAGCGTCCAGAGAAAGAACAAAGGGGAAGTTAATAAAAGAAGTACCTGGCTTAACTTGGTATGAAGCTGGGAGTTGATTTCGGACCATCTAAAACACCAACAGCAAAACAAAATCCCCCATAATATTGGGCTTGCTGTTTTCGATAGAAGAAGCAGGTGCCATAAGAAGAAGATGAAGAACAGAGCAAGTTGGAAAAAGCCGATATTTGTTAGAGCAAGATCTAATAAATATGGACGGAAAGCGTTGAGAGTGACAGCAGGACGCAAAATAAAGAGGAGAAAACATGGCTTAGGTGAGCGTGAAGTTGAGACGAAACGTTGGTTTGAACAAAAAACGTTGACGTTTTTGTTGTGGCAGTAGGTACAAGATTAGTGGCACAGACGATCTGACGCCCTCATACAAACAGAGGCAGACAGTGACGTTGCCACACAGTAGCACTAAGTAGGAGCCAGATGGGCGGAAGATTCAAAGAGAATAATTGTATGCTGTGTAAAGTACTACCACACCATGCATGGAGGGGAAGGAAAACTACAGAAGATTCAAGAAGACGAAGAAGAAAACAGAAGAATCAAAACTCAAAAGGCAGTTCTAGATAAAGAAGAAAAAAACAAAACAAAAACTTGAAAAAGAGGAACGTACTTTTCAACCGCGGAAAGGACGTCGTTCTTTTCAATCTTTCCGCCCAAACCAGCTGCTAGATCCAACGCTCCAGGGTTTGACATTTCGCAATTAGAGCGAGCGATTCACCGAGATCTGCATATTCAACAAAAACAACACCAAATTAAGCCCAAACAAAAACAAAACTATTAGAAGAAATTGTAAAACATATTGAAGAATTTTTCTTATTTGCCAATTAATTAAAGGATCATCAAGTAAGGTGTTGTAAAGAAAAATGCCGGATGATTTTAGTATGATAAGTACGACGCAAAAGGAAAACACTTACGATTCCCCTTGAATCTGAACGGAGACGACCAAAATTTACAAATAGAGTAATTTAAAAAAACACAAAATGATAAAGTCTACTAACTAAATAAATTTAAGTTGACAAAGTCTACTGAATAAAAATTTACAAATTTGAATATAATAAATAATCTTTAATATAATAACTTAAATGACTCCTACGTTGATAAGAGAAAAATAAGTTTTTTTTAAAGCTGATATTATATTACTAATAAAACGGCCAGAAAAATCAAATCAACTGGACCAATTTATCCCTGAGTCAACAAACTCTCTTAGTACACTCAACCTAAAGCCAGAAGATTGACTAAAAAAACTGGCTAAATTACGTCAAGAGAGCGAACAATTTTTCTCCAATTTGTAATAAGTGATTTATTTATAAAAGAGATTATTGTAACCATGAGTTTCACCGAATGCATTTACATACCAACTACTGAACTTTTGTGGTGTCGCGTAAGGAGTGTAATGATAAGTCTCGCTCTACAAATTAGTACAATGTACAAATTACAACTTTTTGTGGCATCACATAGCAAAACGAAATAGCTCTCTATGGAGTTCATCTTTTTGACTAAGACCAGCACGGCTAAGGTAAACCTCCAGTCTGATCCGACCTGTTTCCTTCTCTGTTATGGACAACTCATGAAGTAAGTAACATCAATGAAATAGACAAGGCAAAAGAGATGAAAGGTATGAACTTTGTAGTTTGTAGATTAGGTCCAAAAAGGAAAGCTAAATAAGTGTATCGACAATATTTCATAATAGGTTTTGATGACTTAAAATGGAATGAGCATCAAAGCAATAGGGAAGACCCTAACTCGGTAAAGAACCTGGCCACAGGGAGATCCGAAGTAGTAGATCTTAGTACGGTGAAAGGAAACGTGAAATTTGAATAACCTAACTTAAATAAATTCAAATCAATTTGTTAAAGTATAAATTATATGTTTCCAAAGCTTAGGAATAAGGCAGATTAACAAACCTGATGTGTGGACATGAAACGAGGTAACGGCCTTCCCATCATCTGCATATGTAATGATTATGATTAGAATTCAATACCTAACCGAACTTGCAAGTTTAGAAGATGCAAAATGGAAACGAGGAATCAAGAATTGGTTAAGATTTCAATTGACAAGAATTTGATGAAACAGGAAACACAAACCTCATGAGCAATGGTCTGGAAGCCCTCCATCATCTAACAGGTAACGGCCTTCCCATTGAATTCTACGGTCATTAATCTCTATATTTGGAATGCGTTCAATGATATGCCAATCTTCACTCTTGTTATTTCCGCATTTCTCAGTTAAAAGTGGACAATTTCTAATATATAAAGTAGTGAGACGTTGAGTGCTTTGAGGCAGATACCTTAATTGTTCACAATATCCAATCCATAAAACCTTGAGAGAAATGAGATTTTTTAGCCATTCTTCAGGTAGGGATTGTAGTTCATCAATCTTCCCTAGAAGCAGAAATTTCAACTCGGAGAGGGGCTGGATAATTGAGTTTGAAGAAGAAGATGGAAAAGAATGAGTGATTGCTAATGATGGTGATAATGATGCCGAATTTACCATGCTCATGTTCATTATCTGCTGCAACAATTTTGAGCTGACTTCGTTCAAAGTCAGTTTCTCTTCAAGAGATGGGAAAAGTGGCATCCAAGTCAAACGAGGGCAATCAAAAATTTCCAATGTAGACAGACACGGAAACTGTGGCAACACGGCATCATCATCATCATTATTCTTTTTCCACCATCCCATCAGCTGAGGACACTCATCGAGTTTAAGATACCTTAGGCATGGAAAAAATGTTGATCTTCCTTCTCCTCCTTGATCTCTAGCACCGCTGAAGTTATTATCATCTTTCCTTTCAATGTATTCCAACTTAGGAAAACAGTAAATACTTAAATACTTCAGGGAAGGGATTAAACTCAATTGTGGTAGGTGTTTACAATTATGACAATCACTTAAACATAGATTCACAAGATTTGTGAGTGATGAGAGCCAAGCAGGAAATTTTAGGCCTCCGTAGAAAACAATACTCAGTTCTTTGATGTTTCGATGTGGCTGGAGGCTTTCCAATGATACTTCGTTGTTTTCAGTTTCTGTTTGGTAGAAATCCCAACTTAAGGTCAGTGATTGAAGATTTTGCTTCTCTTTTAAGTTAGCAGCTTCACATTCTAACTGGGGATTTCTAAGGAAATGCAATCTTTGAATTGACAGGGAACCTGTCAAACCGTTAAGTCGTTTCAATTCATCAAGCCCACCGACCTTTTTCTGGATAGAGTTCTTTTCTGCTACTACAAAAAATGTTAATGTCTGAAGAGAAGTCAATTTTCCAATCCCACGTGGCATATGGGTCAAACTATCACAGCCAAAACAGTCCAAACAGCGGAGATTAAGAAACTTTGTAATACCAATTGGCAATTCCTTAAGCTTTTTGCAACGGAAGAGTTTAAGCACTTGCAAATTTTGTAGACGACATATAGAGCTTGGAAGGACTGAAATTTTGGAATAAGAAAAATCAAGATATCTTAAATGTTTCAAATCTTTAATAGATCCTTGCACTTCTTCTATTAGAGTATTACTTAAATCGAGCACTCGCAATCGCCTAAACTTAGAAAAAATAGTTTCCCACTTTGACCAAGGAAGTGCCACAATTACGTCCCAAGGAAATGCCTCAATTATGTCCCAATCTTGTCTTGGCAAAAGAAATGTCCGCAAACTCAAAGCATTATAAAAGTGAGATGGAGCTTGCCATGTCGAATCTATATTGAAGTCAAATGATACATGACGGGTTTTCTCACCTACTTTATCTGCATTTCGGTTTGATATGGTGCTCTGTGATCCTGCTACTAAAGTTGCCAGATCATGCATCAAATCATGCATCTTACACTTTACTATTCTTTCCAGTCCATCGTATTCCGCTTCTTGGAAAAAAGACCTCCATAGTAAGTCCTCAAAATATTCAAGGCCTAATTTTTCTAAACACTGATTGGTGTTTGATGACTTAACAAACCCTTGTGCAATCCAAAGTTGAACCAATGTTTCTACATCGAATTCATGATCTTTAGGAAACAAGCTACAATATGCAAAACAATGCTTTAAGGGTGGGGGAAGATGGTCATAACTAAACTGAAGTG
>JANITW010000003.1:7078915-7096098 GCA_027564335.1 Erythroxylum williamsii
GTTAATTAATCTCAATTCAATTTAAGCTAACTTAACTTACTTAATTAATCTAATCATGCTTAATTAAATAAAAAAAATTGGGGCTAACATTCATCTCAAATACTTGTTCCATTTTTGTCTTAAACTCCATTATAGCCTTCAAATTGTTTCCAGTTATCAAAAGATCATCAACATACACTGAAATCACCAAAGTTTCAGCTTCAGAATATTTAACATATAATGTAACTTCATTGCAACTTTTCTGAAAACCAAAATTCGGAAGATATTCATCAATCCTTGCATACCATGCCCTAGGAGCTTGCTTGAGTCCATACAAGGCTTTTTTTAGAAAATAGACTTTATCAGGATCTGTTTCGAATCCCTCAGGCTGCTCCACAAAAATCTCTTCTTCAAATATGCCATTTAGGTAGGCAGACTTGACATCTAGCTGAAAAACTTGTCGTTTGAGAAGTGCAGCAATGGAGAGAAGCATTCTAATGGTATCAAACTTTGCTATTGGAGCAAAGGTTTCATTGAAATTTATCCCTTGCTTTTGTGCAAATCCCTTGACAACGAACCATGCTTTAAACTTGTTGATGGTCTCATCCGAATTAAGCTTCACTTTAAAGATTCACTGTAGGCCAATGACCTCCTTATCAATAGGTTTTGACACTAAGGTCCAAGTATCATTTTTGTTGATCATTCAAAGTTCCTCCTCCATTGCAGCTCTCCAATTTTCACAATTTAAGGTTTCATTGATGTTAGCAGGCTCATGCAGTGTAACATTACATCTAGTGTAAATATCATCTAGAGTTCTTGTCCCTCTAACAACAGCCTCATCTTCAGAATCATCATCAACATCATTTTGTTGTTCTTCTACACCTTCATCAAGTGCAGTTTGAGAAAAGGATGTAACAGACTATTTTTTCCAGTCCCACACATTGGCTTCATCAAATTTCACACTCCTGCTCACATATACTCGATTTGTGAGAGGATTTAAAATTCTATACCCTTTGGAGGTACTGCTATAGCCAACAAGAATTCCAAGTTCAGCATGTTGATCAAGTTTGTCCCTCTTTGCTTCTGGAACATGAGAATAACTTACACAACCAAAGATTCTTAAATGAGCAACAGATGGTTTAGTTCCAAACCATGCTTCAAATGGTATTTTCCCTTCAATAACTTTGACAGAAAGCCTATTTTGCAAGTAAATAACAATGTTAACTGCTTCATCCCACAAAGTTTTAGGTAGACTCTTCTCCAACAGCAAGCATCAAGCCATATTCATAATGATTCGGTTTTTCCTTTCACAAACACCACTTTGCTGAGAAGAATAGATGACAGTCAACTGATGAAGAATTCCAGCAGCTTGAAGGAATTCCTTGAAGGCATGTGATGTATATTTAGTGCCATTATCAATCCTCAAGGTCTTGATGGATAAATCACACGGATTTTCAGCTAATGCTTTGAATTTTGTAAAACATCCGAGCACTTCACTTTTCTGTTTTAAAAAATAAACCCAACAATATCTTGAGAAATCATCTACGAACAGAAGAAAGTACTTGCTGGAGTTGATTGTGGCAACACTCATTGGGCCACATACATCCGAATGCACCTGTTGTAATTTATCAGTTGCTTTTGAAGCTTGATTCACAGGAAAAGGAGACTTGCTCAGCTTTCCAATTTGACAGATTCCACATACACGAGAGAAGTCACGTATAAGATTCAGATCATGTACAAGTTATAAATCATGTAGCTGTTTTAATGAATTGAAGTTGGTGTGTCCAAGTCTTTTTTGCCATAGACAAGTATTGTCTTCAACACATACATGTACACTAGTTGTTGCATTTGACCATTCAATAGGAAAGTTTCTCATTTTCATTGTAATAGATAGAATTTCTATCCCAGATGAGTCTCTAATAGTGCATATTTTATTTTCAAATGACAGCTTGTAATCCTTCTCAAGTAATTGACCAAGACTCAGCAAATTCATATCAATTTCAAGTACATATAAAACATCTGCTATGTTTCTTGATTCAAAAGGAGTTTGGACAAGAATTGTACCTTTTCTTTTTGCATTTACCAATCTGCCATCTCCAAGCTTCACTTTACAAGCAAATCTTCGATGCAAGTGCTTGAAAATAGTGAGATCAGTTGTCATATGGTTTGTGCACCCACTGTCAACAAGCAAAATTCCAAAAGTGTGAGCAGCTACACACATCTCTTCCACAGCAGCGAACAACTCTTCTTCATGCTCCTCTGTGAGCACGAGCTTGCTTCTTTTGGTGTGTCTTGCAGACCTTCTCTATGTGACCAATTGTTTACAAACTTTGCATTGAACATTTGGTCTAAACCAACAAAAATTTGCTGTATGATTCATCTTTTGACAATGAGGACAAGGAGGAAACTTGTCTTTTCTGAACCTTCCTCCATTATTCTGCTCACTTTTCTCTTTTTCCTTTCTGTTATGTGAATATTTCTTATGTCCAGATGACTTGACTTTCTGTGTAGCTGCATATGCTCCTTCATTTTGACTCTCCTCCTCCTGAAATGCTTTCCTTTGTTCCACATCTTGCAATGCGTTTGCAAGTTCTGTGACAGTGATTTTTTTCATGTCCCAATTGTCTTTTAAAGAGGAAATTTTAGATTCAAACCTCTCAGGAAGTGTTACTATGACCTTCTCCACAATTCTCTTCTCTTCAACTTGTTCCCCTAGCAGCCTTATCTCATTGATAGTCTTCATAATTCTGTCAACATAATCCTTGATCTTATCGGATTCTTTATGCGATGTATCTCAAATTCTTTCCTTAAATTGAGTATTTGCATCTTCCTTGTTTTGTCACTGCCTTTAAACTCTTGCTTCAATCTTCCCCAAGCTTCTGTGGCAGATTCATAGTCCATGATTCTTGTAAAAATCACATCATCCATAGTTGAGTGAATGCATGAGAGAGCATGAAATTTCTTAGCAGTTTTTTCAGCATAATGTTTGATTTGGTTTACTGTGGGATTAGTGGGAAGAGGGTTCACTTCCTTACCATCAACATAATCCCAAAGATTAAATGATCTCAGGCATGCCTTCATCTTCACAACCCAAATTTGATAGTTTTGGCCATTAAAAGTTGGAGGTGCATTGTTTGAAGGTGTGGAAATTATTAGTTAAGAGTTTTTTTGAGAAAGCTGATGAGAGTGAGAGAGGTAAATAATTTTCTGGTTGTTTTGAATCACAAGTCCCTTACAAGATAAAAAATGCTGTGATATCATATAATGAAATGTAGAGGATATTGTAATGAACTTGTAAATCTGAAAGTGAATGAGAATTGGAACAATAAGTCTACTTCTTTCATTGCTTTCTAGAAATATAAAGCAGGAGTGTTTAGATTACATCAACTTTAAATTAAAAAAATACAATGATTGTTGAAGTAGACTGAACATACTGATTTAGCAACTCAACTTTATTACATCTCAACTTAACATACAAGTAATCCATACCTACTTTATTACATCTCAACTTAAACTTTACAACAGTACTAAATCAAGTTACACTCTAACAATATCACTTTGGTAAAATCAGTGAAAGCTTGACTTATAGATGTGCCAGGCTGTGTCATCCAACAAACTCCAGGAAACAACTTTGTTCTCTAAAAAACTCCAAGATTACATAATCGTGTATATAAGCTATACACAACATTATGGTTAATTGAGCCACTTCTAGCTTCAGCACACGCCTTCCTGGCTTATCCCAAAATGGTGCTTAGTGATAACAAGGACAGCAATGAAACAATTAGTATGAAAGGAAAAAGAAACTTGGTTACAAGCTGTCATATAACATCCAGTTACCAAGAAAACAATCTCAATTTGGAAACAAAGGTATAATTAATAGTTGGCGATAACTTGAAAAGGGATTCGTAGCACGAAACTTAGTTTCTGTCTTTCACGACAATATTTGTATAAAGAAGAAACCTTATAAAGTTGCAGTTCAAGTGCAAAATTTGGAAAGTTTGTAAGTGTTGAAAGAGCAATTACCTTGAAAAATCCTAATGCCGTACTTCTATAATTTATATGTTCCGTTGTAGTTGCTTTGAACTGTTTCTGTTGGTTGCTTAACACAGATCAACTGTGTTAACAAATGTTAATTTTTCAGAATTAAAACATAGGTAGAAAATCAAATAAGCAGCAAATAAATCAACAACTAAAATTTGGTAACACAATTCAACACTCCCGACCTAAGTCTGCTTAATCACTTTCACAAAAGTACAATAGTTTTACACATGGCTTTATTAAGCTGATACCACTCACCTTTTGACACTATCCATTAATCATCATATTCCGTGAAAATATTTCACTCCTAATAGCACTACCACCTCGTGCTAACCTCAATAGAGGATTTATTTAACAATAATCGATAATAAAGATGAGAATAAAAACTCAAGGGAATGAATCAAAGTAACGTTACACTTAAGATAAAAACACTCCCCTAAATATGCAACTTCATCAACCGAACGTGTGGGAAGTTGTAGAACAATATCTTTTGTAAATTGAGAATAACCATCGATTAATCCACACACAACAGTTTCCTGAAATCATAAACGGAATAAGTGTTTCACCATAGAAACCCTACAAAAATATAACGGTTGGTTCTTTACACCTAGTTTTGGTGTAACAACTATAATTTGATTCATCCTCTTTTTCCAAGGATTTCATAATTGGACATTGAAACCATTTCATACGATGGGAGTTGCCAGTATATTGGGCGTTGCTCTGCTATGCGCTATTCACGGGTTTATTGTATAAAATACCATATTTGAGGACGGTAATGGTGCAAATACATTCCGTGCATTTAACCTAACTCAAGCCAAAGAAACTTATTCAATGATTGCCGCTAACTACTTTTTTCAACTAAAAAAACTTCTGCTCAATTTTCAACTAAAAGAACAGAAATACAACTGTCCAAAAATCCATGTTTATATATGTGGAACACAGCCATAAAGATTGCTTAAAATCACCGAAATTACAGCTGCCAAAGATAACCTAAATTGTCGAAAATACTGCTGCCAAATTATAAAAAATCGGCTGCATTATCTTCAATAAAACGTGGTGGTCTATTTCCAATAAATCATTACACTGTCCTATCTTCAAGAATCACACACAAGTAAATTTCTTACCATAATGACATACTAATTATATTTAACTACAAATAATGCCCAAAACAATTAATCAGACCAATATTTAACAAACCTTAATATTCTCAGAAGATGCATTAACACACTTCTCTACAATTATTTCAGTTGACATTACATAGGTGAACCGAGGAAACCATAGGTAGGTTAGTGCCACGATATTGGTTTGAGTTGGAAGATATTCTCAAAACCGAATTGACAAGTTAGAACTCAGTTCCAAACTTGTAGTCGAATACATTATGGTTTATTACTTGATTCTCACTCCTGTATTTGTTTCGTTATAATATTCAATCTACAGACCTCAAAACAACAGAAGTTACCCCCACACGTAACTCTCTTCCTTCAGGGAAGACACGTCATATATACAGAGAATATGGCTACATTAAGCTGTAGTAATCATGGAAAACTGCACTACATCAATTGAAGACAGGACAGCCTTCAACTTCTATCCCTGGAGCAGTTGGACAACTTGCCAGAGCACAATGATCAGACAACTCCAGACCCCACCAGCTTGGTCCCATGATGTCTTTGCTTTGCAATGTGAAATAGCACAAGATAGCCATGAAGGCCACTCCACCATCTAATCCACCTGATAGGATGTAGTTGTGTCGAGCCCACCAGCTCTTGTACCTCCTGTAAACAATGAAGTTGAACACAATTCCTACAGCAATCCAGCAGATGTAGTTCACAGCTTTGGCTGCCGGCATGACACCGGCTCCTGATAGTATGATAGGCAAGTTGATAAGTTTTATCCACTTCTGGTTGGGGAACATGCGAGAGAAGATCCAGACTATGAATGGTCCAGCAAAGCCTATGAGAAAGAAATAGTTCATCCCGGAATAAAATCCTAAACGGCCAAAGATTCGCAGTGGTCCGACCAGGCCCCAGATGATGGAGGCATTGTAGGATATGTTGTCCCAAGGGCACGTCCAAGGGCTTCCAACAGGCAATTTGGAGGGATCACAGATATGAGGTATAGAGGTGAGAAGCCACCAAGTCGTTCCAAAGTAAACTGTCGATGCAACCAGAGTTCCCATCAACTATTCAATCCGAAAGAAACTTAAGTTAGTCTGCAATGGTTTCTGGTTTATTGGAATCTGAAGTTAGGAGAAGAAGCTTTTGGTAGTTATAAGTTACCTGCGCTATGAACATTGACTTGGGGGGTATTTTCATGTAATGTCCTAGCTTGAAGTCTGAGAGAAAATTGATTGCCTGGAAAATGCTAATGAAACCATAGTTCTTAAATACCATATTTGCAAGGGGTCTGCCTGGAAACAGGTATCCGATGATAAGCTCAGTGAGTACATTCAGTCCTGGTTGCTGCAATTATTCAAGTTAAAATTTTTTTTAAAGAGAATCTGAGTAAGCTTGAAAAAACCTGGTGGAAACTTTACACTACGAACAATAAAGTTTACGGACCTGGTTAGTGGTAGCTGTTATGACACCAATTGGAAGAGTGAAAATGAAAGCCAAGCCACCTGCAAACAGAATGCCCCAGTAGGGAAGTTGTAACTCTCTGCCAAACCCTTCACAAGTGAGCATCGAAAGGCCTGTGACTATGATCAGTAGAGTGTAAAACCACCATTGAGGGACAGCATCATAGTTTTTCTTCATTATTCTAGTGTGAACATCCCCAAAATTGTCACCCATTGCTGCTCTAGTTTGTTTCCAAACTGTTCTGCAGATAATATAAATAAGCAGGATCAGCAGACTGCGACAGAATTTGCAGGCTAAGAAATGGCAGAACAGGAGAGGTACCTTCCGTAGAAAAGTGCGACATGAGACAAGGTAGCAGCCAAAGTAGCAAAACTCAAACCATAAGTATAAGCAAAGAAGATACTGAGGTGGACTCTGCTATAGTTGTTGTAGCCTTCTTCATTGAATTCAAATGTTGCAGAATTCAAAACTCTACTGACATTGTACTTTTGTCCCTTGTCGTCGAACACGTCTGCGGAGATGATCGGAAACCGTCTGGCTTCATACTGATTGGACCAGTAAGCTATGGGGATCAGAATGTATACAGTTATGAAGAACCCAACAACGGTGTTAATTATAGCAAACCCAGGAGTGGCTAAGGGAGATCCTAAGAAGCCAGATACAGTGGACCAATCAATTGCAAATGAGCCAATGCCAAGGCCACCACGTCCAGAACCTATCTGTTGAGCTGTGACAGAGTGCTTCCACTTCCAGCAAACAAAGGAGAGAGCAGTTATAGATGGAAACAGATAGTTTGGAACAACATAGTATGCAAAACTTGAAACAAGGACCACAAGGAAAAACTGCAGCCTTGTCAGGCCTCCTTTACGCCTAATCTCAACTTCATGCAAGGCCCTGCAGGTTCAAAACCAAAATGATTATAGAACAAACTATCTATTCTAGTCATGGATGTAATATAAGCCTAGATTGCAGGAGGTACCTAAATAGGGAGACCTGAACAAGATTGGAAGGCCACCACATGAAAGGTGAATCAACAAGAAACTTTCTGAATAGTCCAGCCCATCCAAATCCAAGCAGCTTCAGAAATAGGTATAACATTATCAGAATTTGCAGATAGTCTTATCATGGCATTACCAGTTTTCTGCACTAGGAACACAACTTGTAATATTTAGTTCTGCATCTCACGTTACATGTGATGGTCGCAAAGGAAGAACAAAATTTATATGTCGCTTGAAAGACTCTCAAATTATTCAAATAGCAAACTGAGTCTTGACCTTGGTTACAGAACTCACCTGGGTTGATTGTGTTAACATCATCGCTGCCATGATATGTATCTTATGATGGTAGAATGCTTTGACCACTGTGATTATACTAACTGCATACACAAAACTGGATCCTGCGTTTGCAAGTATAGTGATGAGAACGTGCTCTTTCAGGTTGAAGGGTCCTGGATTTAATGAAAATGACCGTTTCGTTCCTGGAACTCGCACAGATTTGGTTGGCAATGATGCTGCCATGAACTTCCCTACTGGAAGAACTAAAATCTGAGCTATCACTGACGACATGTATATTGAATTTTGACGGTAGCCAAAAAACTGGTTCAAGAAGGCCAAAGTAGCACAAGAAATGATCCCCAAAAACCATGTTCGAAATGTCAAGCATGGTATTGTTGGATCATCTGTTATGGGAACAGTGAGTCTCACTTGTTCAATTGGTGAATCATCTATCTCTTCTGCAAAATAAAAATCAATGTAACAGCAAACCAAAAGGGTATACAGCAAATATTTGTATGAAGCCTTGGAGTCCAAGGATGTGCATTTATGACAGACAGTTCAGGCACAAAATACCAGTCTCAAGCTTCTTGTCCTTGCCCAATGGCTTCAACTCATATGTCTCTGTGTGCTCCAAACGTTGCTCTAAATTCATCTTCGACTTCAATGAGAAAACGTAGCACCAAGTTTACTACAATATATGTTTCTTAGCTCTCTATTTGTACTCCTCTATGTTCTTCTATATACAATGAAATATTTTTTTATTCCCATTCTTTCTGTAATAACTTTAGCTTTCGTTATCGATCTACATGTTGATTCAATTATTGGGATCTCAGCTGGAAACTACGCCTAGATGTACTATAACTACGTCAGTTACTGTCCTACTAGACTAAATAAGAATCTGTAAATGTTTTTCTTTTCTACTTCAAACACAGTTCCAAAAGAGTGGGGTAAACTTCCATGTCCTCCAAATCCAGAAAAGCTGGTCTAACATATAAAACTGTTGGTTTTTTTATGTGGAGAAGAATCTCTCAAATTTTATTGAATAGAAGCTTGTCTATTTATACAATCTTTCTCTAACTAAAATTCAAAAATCAGATAACATCTAATCTAAATCAGCATAAAATAAAATCTAATTTATTTGATGGCTATCCTAATAATATTTCTAATAATATCCTTGACTGTTTCAAAGTCACATATTCAACAAAAACAATCAACCAAAGTCAAGCAATGCCACTCTTTGCCCATCTCACATATCCTATCCTTTGGTCTAAAACCATGTGCCTTGGTACGGAGAGTGAAAATGCCATTTAAGACTATTCAACTTGAGCATTGCAGACATTGCAGTAATAAGGATCACTTGGAAAAGATTCTGTTAAAAATTAAAATGCTTCGTCCGTAATTGCTGCAATCGTTCGTAACTGCTGTATAACTCGCAGTCCGCAATTCAAAACGTTTCCTACCTACAAAATGGTCTTTGACAGCAAGGTAATTGTCTGTAGGAAAGATTACTGATAAAACAAGTAAATCATATTCTGAAGCCGGCAATATTCCTGCGTCTGGGAAACTTGGTTAAAAGTTTGTCAGCTACGGCCATTACCAGTAAGATAATGACAATATGGAAACAGACACACAACTAGTGGTGGGGATAGACTGAAAATGGATTTCCAACATAAGATACTTCAGGAACGCTGAAATGAACAGTCCACAGTTTCCAAAGCTACAGCTCAAAATCAAAATCTGAGAAGTTTTATATCATATGAAAAGAGCAATTTCCTTAATATTCTTAGAAGATTCAGTAACTGTTTTCCATGAACTTTTATACAATTACTTCACTTACACAAGAAATGTATTTTCAGCACGAGTAGAAAATTACAGATGATCCAAGTTGTATCAGTTTAACTGTCAAGTCCAATTGAGTTCGGAATTAATCTTGATAAATTTTCTACTCGACCAATCATAATAGTAAAATCTTAATCAAGTTAACAGAATAAATTTAATTTGATTAAGTTCAGACTCAAATTAAATTGAAAAATGGAATCTACAATTATCAAATGATTCTTTATGTTTTGTAAGGATTTCAGTATCATAAATGGCATTAATGATTGTAAAACATCGTTCCTTTTCAACCATCTCATCTGAATAGAAAACGTTGGTGTTCCCTGCCAGTTCTTGTATTAACAATTCATTTAGAAAGCTGCCAAGTTTTGAGTTCTGATAATATGTCTCATTCACTCACGAGTCCACAACTTTGGATTTCTTTTTCAAACGTGTACTGACGAATTATTGTAGCGTTTTTAACTTTTTTGCCTTTAATTTTCGATCGTATGACTGATATTTTGGATTATTTCAATAGCCACCCTTAATAAATTAACTGGAAGAGTTTTATTAGTATACCACTTGAACAAGGCTAACCATCTACTCAAAACATCCAATTTTACAAAGGAAGTCTCATATATCACTTGAAGTACCCCTAATACCGTTTTAATCTCTTCGTGGCTGTATGAAATATGCTTCTGAGCTCTCTATTTGCAGTCTTTTTTTTATTTTTAATTTTTAGCAACTATGGCTTTTCGTTATCAAACAAGTTCGTCCTGGCTGCAAGATGTGATGTCCATTCTCATTAAACTTCACCTGTGATGTTATATAGATTGGCATAACAAAAGAATATGAGATCCTCTTCTTATTTCAAAGCCAAATATGCTATTTTTTGGAAGATAAATCGTAAGTGTATTCTTTCCTTACCTGCTAAAAGAAGTTTTTGCTTACTTATAGAAGTGAACGATACTTACGAACCCTAACCAACTCACATACATGTTTAAAAGTCTGTTTAAACAAGTGCTCTCCTATTCCGGCTTCTCCAATGCCTCCGGTAGTACAGCCGAGATAACAACGGGTTCTCCATCATTATCATAATGAAGCGACAGAAGTTTTGAAAATTCAAAAAATGTTAACGATGAGATAAACCCAATTCATAACTGTTACTGATTTGTGAACAATCCAACGAAAAGAGAACTGATCTTGAAGGATCAAAAAGTAAAGTGGTGATGAATATATGGCTGACAGAAGCTAGTTGTCAAGAGAGACGTGAAACATGAAAATGTGGAATATCAGAAGAAAACTCCGAAAAGTAGGTCCAAAATAATCGGTGCATATCAATGATCGTATATTTTGTCGAGACACTCTTGCTTCGGCAAAGACAGCAACATTATTGCTGATGTGTATTGATGCTTACTCATCGAGCACATTTCTTCAGGAATTATGCATCAGGCCATATTTCCAATTTCAAGTAACAGCGAAAATACTATAGGAAGACAATTTCAGTTTGGAAACGAAGATGCAACGTGTATTTTTGAAACTCTGAAACGTAAAAATCTTTATTTCTTGCAATATCCATACAATGATAACTTACAAACACTTCACCGTTTCTGTGCTTTGAATGCAAAAACTGGAAAGTTTTATCAAGGTAAAAGAGCAGTTACCTAATATTCTTAGAAGATGTAATAACACACTACTATAATGCACGTTCATACGATTATTTCAGTTCTAGGTTATTTTTCTTAAACTATGGACTGAAAATTTAAAAAAAATCTTAGACTGTATTACTAAATTCCGATATATTAAAATTAACTTGTGAATATTTAATAAATTAGGAGAAAATATGTTAAATATGTTAAATATAGAATTTATCCTTTTACCTTAATTTGTTTGACATTCGATTCTATACTTGTCCAAAGTAAAGTTCCTCCGTCCTTAACCAAAGTCTCGAATTTGAGTCTTGAAAATAGATTTGTTTTAAATCTCATGAGAAGCGCTTTGTTTCCCGAAAAGATTCTGTTCGACTCGAATCTGAATTAGTCGGTTGCCTATGTAGTATCAGATACTAGTGGTTTAACCCAAAAAAAAAAAAAAGTAAAGATCCTTTTATAGCTATTATTTCTTATTATATATCTAATATTGTGGAGAACGGAACGTTTATTGTAATACTGTTACTTTAGTAAACTTCCATTAAAAAAAAGAAATAAGAAATTTGCTCTTTTATTTTGTAAATCGCAAAACCAAAAAAATATATCGTAGAATTCACCTTTGTATCAAATGGAATTGTTAGTAAAACCATATAAGATTTCAACTTGACTAATTTATGGACCGTTAAACATGTCCCATATCAAATTATGGAATTTTATTATTATTTAGTATTTGTCCTTTGCTTAGAGGAAATTTTTTCTCAAAAATAAAAAAATTGGGATTAAATATATTCACACTCTTAAATTATAGGTTGATGGGAAATTAGAAATGGATTTGAATCGCCTTGTAGCAAAATAATTAGGAAACATGTTTTTTTTTTAATTTTATAAAATGATTAACTTATAAATTATAATAAAACATGAATTTTAATTCATACCTTATTATGAAACCTAATCTTTTGCTTTTCGTTTCCCTAAAAATTTTCTAAAATCAACTAATTAACCACTGTAGTCGTACAAATGTCTGACCTTGTAAGAAGAGAAAGTAAAAAGGGTATAAAGAAAAATTCCATTTACTAGCTAATATGAGTTGTCTTACATTTTTTGTTGAAACAAAGTACCCCACAATCGTTTGATTTATTTATATTATAATTGAATGATTTACATTCATTCACCAAGTGTTTATATAAACATTTACAAAGATGAAATAAAACAACCATTCCCTTCATAAATCTGTACGTGATATCAGAGCTTTACTTGTGACCAACGTCAATGGATCCCAACTATGGCTCATCAACTACTAGTCAAAATGCTTCACAATCTTTCACTCCTCTTGATTTTCCCATCTTAACAAAAACCTTAAACTTTAATCTTCATATTAAATTTGATAGGCAGAACTTTATCAACTGGAGAGCATAAGTACCTGCAGCCACAAGAGCTCTTGAACTTGAAAGTTTCATCACCACTGCACCTCCTCCTCAATTCATCACTATAGACATGGATCAAGCCACCGAAAGCCTAGAATACAAAGCATGGAGTATAGTAGATTAGTTGTTGCTATGTTGGTTGCTCTCAACCATTAAAGAAGAAGTTATCAGGCAGGTAAACCGTTCTAATTCATCCTACCAATTATGATAAATCCCAGAGAGTCTTTATGCTCAAACTTTCATGGTTAGAGTCCTACAATTAAAACATCAACTCTAGAAAATTAAAAAGAGATCACACACCATATTTGAATACATATAAAAAGTTAAATCCATAAGAGATTCACTCCAAGTTGCTGGAAATGTCCTCACAGAATATTAACTAATATTAAGTGCTCTCAATGGTCTTTGTCATCAATATATCTTGCTATGGTTTATTTAACACACTCCATGAAAACTTCAACTCTACAAGAAGTACATTACTCTCTCTGATATATGAAACAAGGATAGAACGGTTGAATATAATTGCTCAGGCAGATATTTCATCACTTGCTACCAACCTTGCAACTTACAATAACAATAACTGGAACTAAGATGGAAGAAGTGGACTTAGAGGCAAAGGAGGTTGTGGAAAAGTAGGCAGATGGAATGGAAATAGAGTTTTTTATCAGCTATGTCACAAACTTGGACATGAGGCTCTAAAATGTCACAATTTGATATATCGTGGCAAGGCAACACTACATAGTCATGGAAACATATGAACTCCATTCATCAATCTACACAGAACAATGCACAAAGTAACCCTCAATCTTACTTAGCCCTCAATTAGCAAGGTTATCTCTCTTTTGAAGCAATCAATGATAGTACATGGTTTGTAGATAGTTGGGCTATGAATCATGTAATAGTAGACCTCAATCAGCTCAGAGTATGCTAGCAAGGATCAACTTACTATTGCTAATGGTAATTTTGTTTCTATTGCTAATGTTGGCTCTTCTCATATCCATTTCCAAGACAATATACACACACCTCTTGCATTGAAACAAATTCTGCATGTTCTAAATATAACCAAAAGCCTATTGAACATATCTAAACTTACCAAAGATAACGAGATTACTATTGAGTTTACTGATGTTAATTGTCTATTTAAGGATAAGGTACCGGGGACGATTCTGCTCAAGGAGTGCTTCGGAATGGCTTATATAGCCTTGAAGCTACCACACCACAAAACAAAGTCAAGCTAGTCATACAACCACATCCTACTTATACGTATAGTGATTTTCATTTTTCAAAATACATAGATTTTTCTTTTCAAAAGATAGCCACTATGAGCAAACTTAGCACATAAGAATGTTAATATTTGGCATGCCAAACTAGGACACCCATCTAACAATATATTGAAACAAATTATGAGTTCAATGAAGTTCAATATTAATCTAAACAATTTTTCCTTTTATGATGCATGTAAGCAAGGAAAATTACGTAAATTACCCTTTCAGATACATGACATAATAGCTCAAAATCTATTACACAACATATATTTAGACATTTAGGGACTCTTTCCATGTATCTCAACTGAAGGACATAAATTTCATTTTTGTTGATGCTTGCACCAGGTTTACCTAATTTTATCCCCTAAAATTAAAAATCAAATGCACTATCTGTTTTTATTAAATTCAAAGCTAATATTGAACTTCAATTGAATAGAATGATCAAAGCTCTTCACATTGACATGGGAGAGGAATACAACGCCTTATTACCTTACCTCACACAATATAAGATATAACCACTTTTTAGCTATTTTCACACTCTCCAACAAAATAGTGTTTCCAAAAGGAAACTTCAACATATCACTGTAATAGACCTAACTCTCTTATCCAATGCCCATATGCCCTTAACCTATTGGCTTGAAGCTTTCTCTACAACAATTTTTCTCATCAATAACCTTCCATCTCCAAGACTCAATAATATCTTCCAAGACTCAACAATATCTCACCATTTGAATAGTTGTATAATAAACCACCAAATTATCTCTATCTTAAAACATTTGATTGCAGTTGTTTTCCTTATCTTAGATATTATTCTCACCATAAATTTGACTTTTATACTACCAAGTGTGTTTTCTTGGATATAATTCCATGCAACAAAGCTATAAATGCTTAAATAATCAAGGCAAGATCTTTATATCTCGCCATCTAGAATCTAATAAGGAAGAGTTTCCATTTTCTCAACTTTTTCGAACACACTTAAGCAAAAATATAGCTTTGCCAAGTCTTCCCATATCCAATTTATCCTAAGCCTCATCCTATCAAAAGGCAATCTTAGATCACTCCTATACGGAAGAATATTTTCAGTCATCATAATCCTCATCCAACAAACAAGCAAGCTCTTAGAATCCTTGTTCACCAATACATACGACCACACAAAACACTATAAACCCACTACACAACCAAAACACTTCACCCAATCCTATTTTGCCCATTATATCAAACATTACACCTAACAACATTGTGTCATTACCACAAAAGACTCATCCTATGCAAAGTCGCTTCAAGAGTGGTATTTTAAAACCAAAACTTTACTCTACCACTCTTGTTTTTACCCCATAGATTGACCTTACAACAGTACCAGAAGCCTTAACTGATCCTATGTGGTTTTAAGCTATGCAAGCTAAATTTTATACTTTACAACAAAATAAAACATGGACACTTATTCCCTACGAACCTATTATGCGCATTCTTGGTACAAAATGGGTTGCTCGGACAAAGTACAATATTGATGGGACTATTTCTAAATACAAAGCTCTTCTTATTGCCAAAGTCAATCAAATCCCTGACATTGATTTTTCAGAGACTTTCATTCCAGTTGTTAAAGCCTCGACAATCAAAGTTATTATGTCACTTGTTGTTTCCTATCACTGGGATATCCAGCAAGTTGACATTAACAATGCATTTTTGAATGGTGATCTGCAAGAAACTGTCTACATTAGTCAACCACAAGGTTTTGAAAGCACAACACAACCACATCATGTCTGCAAGTTAGCTAAAGCTCTCTATGGTTTAAAACAAGCCCCTAAAGCTTGGTTCCACAAATTCAAACATGCATTGTATCAGTGGGAATTTCTCAATTCCAGGTCAGACACCTCTATGTTCTATTCACATAACCAGGGTGTCATTACAATATTAGTGGTCTACATCGATGACATACTCATCACAGGAAACTCATCTCAAGCAATCCACACAGTTATCAATCAATTACGGTCTCAGTTTGCATTAAAAACACTTGGAAATATAAATCATTTTCTTAGTTTTAAGGCTTTTCGAAATAGTAACGTCTTATACCTTTCATAAAGCCACTACACCCAAGATCTGCTTTACAGAGCCAACATGTTCTCATGTAAGCCTTGCTCTACTCCAATCACCACAGCAACCAAGCTATCACTTTATAATGGCACACCTTTTAAGCATCCAACTCTCTATTGAAGCATTGTAGGAGCACTTCAGTATCTGTGCAGTACCAGATCAGAAAAATGCTTCATTGTAAAAAAAAATCTAAGTTAGTTCTTAGCAAATCCACTAAATACTCATTGGGTTGCTTGTAAACATGTAATATGTTACTTAAAAGGTACTTCTAATTTAGGATTGCTTTTTCATCCTTCATCTATGCCTTGCACCCTTCAAGCCTACACTGATTCCAGTTAGGCCAGCTCTCCAGATGACCGAAAGTCTACCATTGGCGGTTGTATCTTTCTTGTAGGAAAATCCCGGGGTAGGCATCACATGCCCACGGTGCGGAATTTAAAATTTTAAGTCCCGGGACATTCCCGAAAGCCAGGATCCATGTGTAAGTACAAACAATCAAACCATAACGACCAAAGGAGACCGTCTCTAACGGTATCCACGCAGAGGTCGGAAAACCTAACCGGGACAAACTCTTTTGACCCGGGAATAGCTAGACTAAAGAGAAGAGTGCTAGCTCTTACCTTAGCCTTGGAGAGCAAGTGGAGATGATCAATTGAAACCTTGGAGAAGAAGAATCCAACTTGAATGGAAGAGAGGAAGAAGGTGGAAAATCAAATTTTCAATGCTTAACACTTAAGCATTCGGTTCCTCCAAGCCAAAAGCCACGACCATCCTTCCTTCAATACCTCTCATATGTATATTTAACTCTTTAAAACACATAGAAAGCCTTGGTGTAAACTCTTCCACGTTGGAGGCATAAAGAATGCCTTAATTTGCTAAATCATCATTACTTTGACTTTTCAAAGTTAATAAAGCTTCCTCTCCATTTTGGTTCCACGAAATCAACTTATATATATATAATTAATTAATTCTTAATTAATTAATATATATATATATATTTGCTGAAGAGGTCCAGTCAAACTGGGGTCGGTCCTACCGGCCTGCCGGGCCCCGCCGGCGAAAAATCACCGGA
>JANITW010000003.1:7139537-7163721 GCA_027564335.1 Erythroxylum williamsii
CTTTCTTCATTATCCAAAAGATGCTTCATTAACCCATTCCGTGCTTGTTCTCTTTCTTCCCTTATGATTTTAGGAAGCTTATTTCTTTTATGTTGTTTTTGGGTCAAATACCATATAACTGCCAAGCAGATTATTTGAATAACACACATAATAAATAGATGTCGTAGTAAGATGTATTTGCGTATTATATTTTGATCTGCCATCTATTTCAAAGTGCAAAAAAAAAAATCTAATCAGTAAAATACATAAGATTGCAGGTGTAAAATTTAAATTAAAGATAGCCGAAATCACTTCAAAAAATAACAAATATGCAAGCATAGATAGTACTCGTAATGGGAATGGTTTGATGTAAAATTGAGCAGACGTACTATTATGCGCTTTCTAATTCTTCAAATAAACGATGACTGCAGTATGACTATTGAACTGAATAAAAACTGCAGTTTCATCCACATGATACAGATGTGTTAGGCTAGAGACGTTTTACAGGGCGTCGTTTATGTCCCTCTCCCAAGTAGAGTAAGAATGAATCAAGAACTTATCTGTAGACTTTAATGATTAAGTAGAGTAAGTAGCTAGTACGGTACTGTAGTTGTAAGACTAGAAACACACGAATATAAATTATGGCTAGTTGTGGTTAGTCAAGGTGAAGCTTGAAACTTTGAAAGGTATGGTAAACAAATGAGACGAGAGCATGTGTAGGAAAGTGGGAACAGCAGAAATAAACAAAATTGACAAAGCAAACAACAGGGTCTGAAAGAGTTGCAGAAACTTGGCAGGAGGTGAAGAAGTTGCAGAACTTGGCAGTGGCTTTTGTCTGCACTTTTTATCAGCTTTTATATGCCACATTGGTTCATTACTGTTGGAAGGAGAAGAAGGAAAACAAGATAATGGGGGTTGGAGGAACATCCTCCAAGCTGAAGAAGGCAGCCAAGAAAATGGTTGTGGTTGCATGTGGTTCGTTCTCATCAAGAAACCCACGTGCTCTTGCAGATCCAGTTTCCAATCATGCCCAAGAAAATGTAAGTGAAACCCATTTTTCCTTTACTCTTGTTCCATAGTTTTGATGCAAGTTTTAGACTGGGAAAGTTGTTGGGAATTGTTTGATTCCCTTTTTTTAATTTCCTACTGCTGCAAGAGCTTTCTGGTTGTTCTTACTCTACTTTTTTCTGTGGACTATACAAAGAAAAAGTTGTTTCCTGCGTATCTTCAAAATCCAACCTTCAAGTCAGTTGGTTATCCATTTCTTATGAATCTGTGGAACAATCAAAATGCTCAATCCAGGAAACCTACCTCTTCCGACATTATGTCTTCTACTCCTCTGTACATAAAGCATTGAATTGTGATGAAGTATTTGCTGCATTTCATATGCATACTGTTCATATGCAAGTTTCAGAGGAAGAAGGGAATAGATAATTGCTGTCTGTAATTTACAGATCTCAGCCTCTACAGTGATGTCTCCAACAATGGCAAAGAATATTTCAGAGGGACACTTTGAGGAAGAAGAATCAATTACTCGAACCAATGACCATAACTTGGCTTCTAAGGTAGGAAAAATGGTTTCCATAATCCTTTTCTTCTCCTTTTTGAGTATAGGAAGCAATTATATTCACTTTTGGAATCCAATGTTTGACCATCTCATGTTTATTTGTGCTCTACTCCACATTTGTCAATGATCATCACTAACCCTCTTCCAGTTCTTGATTTTTTTCTTTTTTATGCCTGCCTGCTCATTGATTACATTCAAGTTCCAAAAACACAACCATCCATACATGTTAGCCATAAAAATTGATGTTTAGCTTGTTCTAGCATGTGAAATGTACATTTCCAAGTTGTTTTTGATCTATGAAGTCCCATATAGACAACCATCAACCAATGTGTTTTCACATGTTTTTCCCACTATTTCCTTGTCTCAATTATTGTAGCCCTCTCCTTTGTCAATATGTTTAGACTTGCCAAAAAGACCTAAGAGACCCCATTACTGCATTTCTTACTTATGACCTTAACATGATGTCATCTAGCAGATGACCCTATTCTGTTTTCTTATCAAAGTCAGATGGTCCCATGTGGGATGAATAAGCAATTATTAGATTGCTGACAATTCTTGTACCAGTGTGTGACAACAAAGATATCTCACAACAACATTAAGATAACTTCATCATAACATAACATGTTAGAAGTAAAAACTTTAAAGAAGTAATTTCCTCCGTATCATATTGATTTAATCCAAACTTTGTGTTTTGTGGGTGTTACAGTTGCAGAACTTGTGCGCAATATGTCTTGAGACTCTAAGCTATGGTTCCTGCAACAGTCCTGGACAGGCTATATTCACAGCCCAGTGCTCACATGCCTTCCACTTTGCATGTATCTCATCAAACGTTCGCCATGGGAGTGTCACTTGCCCCATTTGCCGTGCCCAATGGACTCAACTTCCTCGCAACCTGAACCCTCTCTGTTCCCTTTCCTGCAACCTAAATGACCCCATCTTCCAAATTCTTGACGACTCCATAGCCAACTTCAAAGTCCACAGACGTTCTTTCCTGCGCTCTGCTCGTTACGATGACGACGACCCAACAGAACCTGACCATGTTCCTAATCAACCACGCCTTGATATCTCTCTACTTCCTTATCCTTGCACACACCATTCGTCTCTCCAACCAGCTGCTCGCAGTACGCTTTACCAACACCACCACCACCACCGCTCCTCTTATCTGACAGGCACAGGCTCTTCCTCGTTGATGAATCACTTAAATCGAAGATTTGCTGCTTACCTTTCAGTGAAATTGGCACACCAACAAGCAACAGACTTCGTTCTGGTTGCTAGCCCCAATGGGCCACATCTCAGGCTTCTCAAGCAGTCCCTGTCGTTGGTGGTCTTCTCCCTCCGACCTATTGATCGTTTGGCTATTGTGACGTATTCATCCGCCGCAGCCCGCGTCTTCCCTCTGAGACGCATGACTTCCTGCGGTAAGCGAACGGCACTGCAAGTCATCGACCGCCTCTTCTACACGGGGGAAGCAGATCCAATTGAAGGCCTTAAGAAAGGGATCAAGATACTTGAAGATCGTGCGCACAAGAATCCACAATCATGTATCTTGCATCTGTCTGATAGTCCAACAAGATCATACCATGCCCTGAACCTCCAGATTCCCTTCCCAATTCACCGGTTTCACGTCGGGTTTGGTTTCGGTGCTTCTAACGGGTTTGTCATGCATGAATTTGAAGAGTTCCTGGCAAGACTCCTCAAAGGTGTGATCAGAGATGTCCAGTTGAGAATTGTGGAGGAAGACATGATAGTCAGCCTTGGAGAACTGAGAGGCAACGAAGAAAGAAGAATCCTGTTAGACTTGACTGATTCTCAAACTCAACATGTTTGTGTGAGTTACAGCTATGTAGAGGGTGGGATTGATGAGTTCACCAGAACAGGAGACATTGTGGTGAGTTTAGTGGATAAAAGAGAAACAGCTGAAACTGGAAGAGATGCGGCAGATTCGCAAGAAGGAAGTGTAGTAGGTGGGAGGACCAGTAGTGTTGAAAGTTGGGACTACCACGATCCTTACATGGCCAGGAGATGGGCTAAACATCTTCATGGTTACAGGCTCTGATAAAAACGGATCAAAACCTCACTATATATATATATATATATACACACACATCTCATTCATGCTTACAGGGAATTTCAGACATTCTGTGAGTTCTTCAATACTTTGATTGAGCCATTGTACTGTAACTTCGGGAAAGTTTGTATAAATAGGAGACCGAGCTTAAACTTGGCATTGCATCTAAATGTGCAAAATCAAAGCTCTTGCATTACCTCAAACTTGTGCAGTAATTCATGTCTATCATTAATGGATAAGCTGCTCGATTCTGAACATTGTCCCTGATGAACATTTCATGCTTGCAATCTCCCTGGAACAACTAGCTTAAATTAAAACTCAAGAATAAGATTACAAGAAGGATGAACATAAAGATAACAAATTATTCCTAATCTGATCTGATTCGATTTGATCTCAATAGATTAAACTGATCTGAATTGCGGTTGATATCTAATTTAATTAAGCTTAATTTGAATTAGGTGGATATCAAAATTTCTTCATTCTAAGAATCAAAATATGTTCAATTCTTTTTACTCTGGAAATGAATGGGATATTGTGGTAAACAGAACATCTTCCAAAGCAGTTCCAAAGCATTACCTTCTCAGGTCAAATTCTATATCTGATTATAAATAAATAGAACTTGCTTTATGACTTTTTAAATTTCAAAATTTGAGAAGTTGGTTTTTTTATTTTGTAAAAATAAGATTTTGAGAATTGGAATAATAACAAATTAGGACACAACTGTGTTAGATTCTCATTATCAGCTTTCCAAGTCTCTTGTCCCAACAAAATCTGTTTCAATGTAGCAAATCCATGAAAGTTAAATAGAAAGGCAAAAGCTAGAAAATACTTTTTGAGCTAAAACTACATATTTTACTCACAGAAAGAGACAAAATCCAAAACAGAGCAACTTACAAACTACGAAGCGTTGTGCCCTTTTAACCTTTGGAAAAAAAGTCGCATCTTTTTCAACTTTCTCGGGAAAATTGAGACTTTAGGATTTGACCCAATTGGGGTTTCGTATCGTTAGCGGCCTCCTACTTCGACGATCCATTGGTTGTGGTGTGTCGGTTGACTGTTGTTGTGGGGAGAAAGTCAAAAAACAGGGAGACTACAAGAGCCATGTTTCAGGGAACGATCCAACCACTCCAAGGTGGTGTAATTGGTGGTGGTGGTGGGTTGTTGGGTTATGAGGAAGATCTTCAAATCCCAATCCAAAGTCATAATAATCATCTCATGAGCCATAGTCAAACAAGTGGTGGTGTTGGTGGAGAGCCTTGTCTTATGTTGACTTCAGATCCCAAACCTCGACTTCGTTGGACTGCTGATCTCCACGAACGTTTCGTCGATGCAGTCACTCAACTTGGCGGTGCCAATAGTCTGTTCCCTGTTTCTTTTCTTTGCCCACTTTGCTTGTTTAGTTCTCAAATTTTTTGCTTTTTTCATTGTAGTTGAAATGCTCTGCTTATGGATCCTTCATTGATGTTAGATTTCCCAAAGCTGAAATTTGATAGGTTTCTGTCCGATGTTAAACACTTGTAACATGTGGATAGAGAGCAGGATACTGTTATTTTCTTATGCTGTAAAGCGGCTATGAAACAAAATTCTTTGGCTTTGTTCTATAATATTTGTAGTTATAGAAAGTTGTGAAATGGTTTTGAGTTTTGACTTCAATATTGCCGGAGATCAAGGAAACATTGTTGAAGGCAGTCAATGGCTGCCATTTGTCTCCGTTTGTGTCGCTAATTTTCTTGGGTTATCATTAGGTTTGACTAATGGTTGTGTTTGGTTTGAGGAAACTGATTTGAGCGGCAAATAACTTTACTTCTTTGATCTTGCTTCACCTCCCTCTTCAAAAAGACAATTTCTCATTTGTTTTTTTTGATATCTGTATGCTCAGCGTTTTGAGGATTTAAGCTTCAAAATGGTTTGTTGCTTCTTTATAATGGTTAGTAAGAGACAACAGGGCCATGAATCTATCTGCAGATAATAAATGCTGATTCCGTACCCAGAAAATATTTCTCCTTGAAATAATTGGTGCTGACGAATGAGGGAATAGGTTTTTATGTATATATACCATTGATTACGTTCAAGGATTTTGCAACTTACAAGTTTTTATGCATTTACTCTTCCTGGTAGCATATTTTCTTGGCAGAAAAGTATAAAGGTATCCATTTATTTACTTTACGTGACAGTCAATGCATACAGTTGCAGAACATTTGTTGCATTTGATAAGAAATTATTTCTTCTGGTAGGGTTTGGGTATAAGATAGACCTGCATTTTGCATAGCTCAACTATCTCTTTGTCTCTACAAGACTTAATCTCATTGGTTGTTCACTGGGACAACTCATTTCGTACTAGCTTGGCTAGTTGGCTTACACGAGCTTGTTTATAACTTTGAGGGAGCTTAAAGGCCAGTCAAATGAAACTGCTCCTCCGAAGTTGGCTTTTGCAGGCACGGAGTACCTGACATTAGTTCAATAGCAGCCGGAATATCTTTACCATCCGTACTGTATATATATAACTGCAGAAGCTAATTGTATTCTAAATAGGAATTTATATATATGCTAATTGTGTTCTAAATAGGAATTTTTATATATGCTAATTATATTCTAAATAGAATTTATATATACAACTGCAGAAGCTACGCCAAAAGCCATCATGCGGACAATGAATGTGAAAGGATTAACGCTCTTCCATTTAAAGAGTCACCTCCAGGTTTTGTTTCATTAGTCAGCAATATTTCTAATGTTAAGATTCAAAGAGTTTATCATGAGAGTGGTTTCTTGCATTTTATAGAAATATAGACTCGGTAAGCAATCAGGGAAGGACATGGATGAGGCACCCAAAGATGGTAGGTACTCCTATTACTCTCTTTTGTGTTGTTCTGGGTGGATCAATCATGTAACTAACTAGGTTTTATTGCTTATTTTTTATGAAGATCATAAAAATAATGGGTAGTATGCTGATCAAGCATAAAAGAATAAGAAAAAGCAGCAGATATTAGCAAATTTGTTCATCTTGAAAACCTGTATATAAAATTGTGAAGAATTTCAAAGTCTAAACTGATTTCTTTCTGCACTTCTGTGGAAGGATTGTCTGGCTCCTACATTCTAGGAAGTCCTGGTTCTAGTATACCTTCACCAAAGATGACAAGTTCTGATACAAATGAGTAAGAATATTCTTCTTCTATCAAACAAGTCAGTGATGATGGTTGAATGCTTGCTGTGACAGAAGACTTAAGATATGAATTTTATGTTTTAGGGGTTATGAAGTCAAAGAAGCCCTAAGAGCACAAATGGAAGTTCAAAGTAAATTGCATTTGCAAGTTGAGGTATGTATTCCGTTTGCGTTTCTCGTAAAAATTTTACCACCGCCCTACAACTGAACATGGATGGCTTTAACAAAAACAAGCTTGAATAGTGAGCTGGTTATTTAAGGTTACCATATATAGTTGATTGTCCTTATTGATGGCATTCTTGTTGAGCTCACAAGTACAGTACTCTAGTTCACCATATTAATTTCATTAATTTCAGTATCTAATTTCTTCAAAAAGTTCTACTCCTGTCATTCCCAGGAGGTTTCTAGACTGTTGGTTTACTTCTCCTTTCCTATTCGGCTAGCATCTACAGATTTCAGTTAGCTGATTTTCCATGTTTATTATGTAGGCCGAGAAGCACCTGCAGATTCGCCAGGATGCAGAACGAAGATATTTAGCCATGCTCGAGAGAGCCTGTAAGATGCTTGCAGATCAATTTATTGGAGGTGCAGTTACTCAAGCAGGCAGCGAGAAAGGAAGCATTAAAGCACCAAAAGGTATCTCCATTGACCCTTTCGGGTTTTACATGGTGCAAACAGCTGAGGGTTCTGAACTGCGTGCCCCAGGAGAAGTATCACCTAGCCTTCACCACCAAGGGGCTGATTGTTCCACTGAGAGCTGCCTGACATCACATGAAAGTCCTGGAGGACTCACTCTGGAGGGATCTCCACCTGGAGGAAAGAAAAGGGTGCTGAACTTGGATTCACCGCTTCCATCCTTAATTTGGTGTGAAGCAAATGTGAGATCTTCAGAGGCTAATGCGACCCATGTCAACCCCATAGCACCACTGGATCTGGTATATGGAGTTGAATATCACTGTTAATTGATATTCTTCTGTTTACTCAAGAAGTTGCAATCTTTTTTCTACGATTTGCCAATCTATGTGCCTGTCAAACAAGCTTGACAGTAATGGTGGGGAGGTGACTTTTCTCATTGTAAATTTGAAATTGCTAATGACCGAGATGTTTAGCAGCTGATTATTCCCTAATAGCATGCTTTCCTTTTGTGCTAAACCTAATTAGCTACAAATGCTGAGGAATTATAATGTCTTCTTCACTCCCAAATTTTTGAGCCCTTCCATTAATGTAGCTTCTGTTATTATCAAATGTTCCCTACTGGTTATTGTGGCAATCAATAATCAAGCTAGGCATAGTGTTACACAAAGTACTCGCCTGAATGATTCCTGACAGGCGGATTTGGAAATGGAAAAGCCTTCAAAGTTTCTGCAGAAAATTGCCTGTACCTGAAATCTGAAAATATGGGATGCCCTTAGCAAAAAGGTGACAGTTTCAAGCTTCCCATTTATTCTCATACACTTGACCTTGTCTTGTTTTTTCTGGGTGTAAGCTGTCCCATGGAACGGAGTATTCCTTGTTCTTGGGAAACAACTGCAAGGTGGTCGCCTATGATGTCCAGGATTACTTACCTTAAACGTTTAGGAATCAGTTGTATGCATAATTAGAGCACTATAATCATAGAAATGGCAAACTTATAAGTGTATAATTTTTTCTGTATTAATTAAATATTTTATATAATTAAAATTTTAATTTCGTATTATAATTCACAATAAATATATCAAAATTTAACTATTCTTAACTCTACATTTATAAAAAATATTTTAGAAATGCTATATTTTCCAACAAATAAAATACTTATAATAAGAATTACATAGTTCCTTATTATGATTTATAATAAATGCTAAAATTAGAAATTTAGTGATTTTCAATTTAGAAACTAAATTAAACATGTTTAGAAAACGACAAGTCATAATTTTTTACCTTTTTAAAATAATCTTATTGTTCTGATTATTCAAAAAGTATTTTAATGAATTAAAAACTTTTAAAATGACATTTGTTAGTTTAATGATATTATTACAATTTTAACGCCATTTAACAATTTTTTAAATAATTTATTTTTTAAAATATTTCTTTTAAAAAAATTTAATACTATAAATTACTCTTTAATTAATTTAAATTAATAATATTTTTACAATTAGTGAAATTATATTTAAAAAATCCTAAAAGACCGTAAGAAAAGACAACAATTTAGAGGATGACAAACTTTAAACATATGACTTGTACAACGCAGCAATGAAATAACTCTTATTTTTCTTGTTGTGCTCTTCTTATATAAGATAAATATGAGATCAGATCATCTGTTTTATTTTTACTATTTCAATTCTATTTCAAGTCATTTTATTCACATTATATATGTAAAACCTATATAAATATTAGGATACGATAAGTTAGAACAAAGTTAGAATAGTAAAATTAGAACAGCATACACCTCCTTGTAAACACATCATATACATATCAAACAATCTAAACAAATAGCTAAAAAGAACTAACCGGATAACCCATTTTGACCAGGTCTTTTTGTTCGTAAGGGAAACATTTTGATTTGATCCTAGAAACCCTAGAACGCCATGAAATCCACACAAGACAGGAAATGGCATTTAATGAATGCTGGATTGTGGAGAAGACGAAGAACAAAGGGGTATTTGATAAAGTTGAAGGAAATGCATAGAAAACGCAGTCAATACGCAAAATTCTAAAACATTTCCTAGTGTTTGAATGAAATATAAATGGATGGGCTCGGCCAGTTGGAGAACACACAAACAAACAATTCGAAACACTTTGTAAAAAGATTCTTCCCAATGGAGCCACAAAGGTTTACTATCCAAATCCCTCTTATTATTTGATCTATCTTTTGTCTTGTTTTTTGGTTTTTTTAAAATCTTAGTGTGTTATTTTATGTTCAAAGAAATTGATGGTTTTGATTGGGTAATGGTTGAATGAGATTGATGGGTACTGGGTAGAGGTGCCAATGAAATGATTCGATATTTTTTTAAAATTAAAAGTGTAAAATAAATTTTATTTTTTATTAAATTTGAGTCTAGATTGTCCAAGTCTAGCTCTATCTGAAATATAACTCTTCTGTTTAGAAGAATTAGACCTCAAGTCAGTTTAGGCTTGAGCCTAACTTGTAAATTGACTAATTAAAAGCATTTAAATTTAAGTTCATGGGCCGACCTGCTATTATTTATATTGATGAATCTATTGTTGTTTTATCTTTACCAGTCACGTCACAAAATAAGAAAATTAGATTATTAGTTATATATATATATATACATGATATAAATTCCCAATAGTTTAAAATTTACAAATAACATATTTTAACCAAAGTTTTAAGGATTGATTTAAAATTGAAATATACAAATTTGATAATTTTAAATATTAAGAATTTTATGTTTTTTATTCTAATAAAAAATTCAAATACTTGATACATTTTGTTAATTCTTTTTGACAAAATTGAGCCAGGCCTACCAGCCTAGCAAGCCTAACCTTATATTTTGTTAAAAGATTAAAAAAAACAATGTCATTTTATATCTTTCCGTCTGATTAAACCGATCAATCAAAGCCAAATTCAAGCCAGCCAGGTTAATTTTGCCATTCCTAAAGGCAGGATACCAATGGAAATAATAATAATAATTATTAAATAAAGAAATAAGAAATAAGAAGCTACAAGTCGGAAGGATCCAAACAAATAACAAACGAAGAAGATGACAAGAAAAGCATGTGGGGACAGAATATTACTTTGTAGATTCCGTTAATGTTCGGTTGTCCTCGCATTTCTCTTCTCCACCAGCAAACTCTAGCTAAGCCAGATTTTAACTAGATGTTAACGATAACGAGTTAAAATATATACATAAATATCAATTCTTAATTCTTAATTCTTAATTACGTATAAGGAAAATATTATCTTTAATTAGTCTAATTCGATAGATAATTCCAATAATATTATTTTTTCTTTATAAATTATTTTTTTATAAATTTATGACAAAACGCCCCAATAATTATTTTTAAAAAATCACGAATATACATAAAATCAGTTAGAATAAATATGAACTATTTTTAAAAAATAATTAAGAAAATTTCTTATTTAAAAAATTGGTAAGTATAATTAGCATAAAATTGTAATATTTGTGTTATTCTTTTTTATTTTAGTTTTCTAATTTATATTGAATTTATAATACATCGTGGAGAAAAATGATGAATAGCTTTGGGTCTGGTCGGACGTCGGAGACATCGGATTCTGTCGGACACTGCGTTTCCTACCAATATTTCGCTGTCTTTTTTTTTCTAAATAAAAATAAATTCCACATACTCAACAAATCAAAGATTAAAATAAATAAATAAATAAAGAAAGGAAGTACGTGCAAGTCATAGGTTCATTTGCGCTTGCGTATCTCTCTAAGTTCCTCTCTCTAGATTTCTTACGTACAAAACAAAGCAAACAGCTCTTTTCTCCATTCCTTCAAATTCTCCACCCTTTTACCTCTTTGATTCAAACTATCTATGTGTCTGCAAATTGACCAACCAACTTGATCGGATTTCTTCTTTCTTTTTTGAATTCTGTGTGTAAGATTGTTGCTAGTTGGTCAAGAGTGGAGAGACAAAACGAGGGGCACGTCAAAAGAAGGAGAAAGAAGAAGAAGAAGAAGACCCCGAGACTCTCGGGGAGCACTGCGAGTCATAGAGATAGATCTAATTCTGGGTGGTATGCTTTTAATTTCCTTGGATTCTTGTTTGTTTTATGGTTTACTCTTGTTTCTTTTTTGGGTTTTCCTTTTTTGGTTTTGTGATCATTTGACTTTTTCTTCACTTTCTCTTGTTCGGTTTGAATTTTGGTGTCCCAATTGTTAGTTTATGGTCTTTGGATATTCGGTTTCACTTTCCTTGTTTTTGCTTCTGGCTCCCTTTTAGTTTTTGGTTTATGGATTTCTCAAACCCTAATTTCAGTTGGTTGTCCGGTTTTGGACTTCACTTTGGTTTCAAGAACTCATTTTAGTTCATTTTGTGCGGGAATAGACAAGATTGCTAGTTATGATACAGTTATTGACTTTGGGAGGAGAATTGTTTAGTTTTATGATATTTGAAGCGTAAGATGCTTCACTTTAAGTGCTAATAAATGAAAAGTTACTCTAGGTTTTCTTGTGCTTGTTAGGTTAAATTCAATCTTACTGGTTTATCTTATTCTGCTACTCTTCTGTTTTGTTGTGATTTTTTTTTCTTGTTAGCTGTTACGCTGACCGCTAGTGATTACTTCATTTTTTATTTGGGCGGGGATGTATTAGGAGTCCTTTGTTACAGTTGCAAAATTTTGGATCTTGAATGTGGAATTGACTGTTCAATTTGTTTCTTATTGCGTACTATTAGTAGCTTAGGGGATCGATTATCATTGTTTGATTGTTTGTAACATATCATTACGACGGCTGCCTTTGGATTGATTGGTGTAACAGTGATTGGTGCTTGATGAATCTGTGTCACAGCTTCCATATGTGTAATATTTTGGCTCTAGTGAATTCTCAGATATAAACAAATGCGAGAACCCTGGATAACCTTCAATTGGGTTACCATCTAATGAAAAATACAAGTTTGTGAACACATTAAGTATCTATTTTAAGTATTCTTTTTGTCCTATCTTGATCAATTGATATGCTCTGTAATCGTGTTTTGTAACTCTCCTCGTTACATTTACTTGGAGCATAGATCATGACTTATTTCATAAACCCCATTTTTTGTTATAGTCCAAATGAATCAGAGTGTTGTTTTTGGTCATTCAGGATGGTTTTGTGGGTAAAACCTTGCTTGAAGATAGGGTCTACTACTTTCTTCTCATACCAACTTACGCTGAGATCTGTACAGTTTTGATTAATTGGGTCTTCTGGTAGAATTGTCACATGTCCTAATTGTTGAAGATTTGATATACTTTTTCTCCTATTCTTTCTACAATGCAATGTTCTTTGATAGTCATAGGCGAAGATACAAGCATATAATAAATCTTGATTTCATTTCTTGTGCTTTTTGCTGAATTCAAGCTGCTTGGATACAGATGAATAACATATGTTTCATCCTAGTTCGAGTATGGTTGGTCAAAATTCATTAGTTCATGGTCAGTATTTAGATTGTGGTGCTTCCGAAATGGACCCTGCCAATGGAGGGAATGGTCCCAGCAGCAACCCTAGTCTTGCATCAAAGCAACGATTGCGCTGGACTCATGAACTTCACGAACGTTTTGTTGATGCGGTGGCTCAACTTGGTGGACCAGACCGTGAGTCTTGTCAAAATTTCACTTATCTTCGACCCTTGATTTTGGAATTTGTATTCTATTCATTAGCTCTCATTACTTTATTTTTGTCGAGATCTAACTTATATGGTTGAGAACTGCCAAAAGGCTACTGGCGCAATGGTTGAACTCGCATAAACACAAACGGAGAGACTTACAAGAGCACATAATTGTTATAGTATGCATACGATAAACTATTTCCATAGGAACTCGTCACTGCCTTCATCTGAACTGCTTTTATGATGGTACAGTTGCCATATTGGAAGTAGAATAAAGTTAAGAGGATGACTGGGGTGAAGAATCTTTAATGATATACAGTAAGTAGAATAAAGTTAACTGCATGACTGGGGAGAAGATTCTTTAACGATAACTTTGTGGCATGGGTATACTAGATTTTAGTTTGAAAATTTCCCACGTACAATTTTTATTTGTAAGTACTTGATCCTTTTCTTTTCTTTTTCTTTCTTCCTCCCCAGGTGCTACACCCAAAGGTGTTCTTAGAGTCATGGGTGTACAAGGGCTAACAATATACCATGTCAAAAGCCATTTACAGGTTTTTAAATTATGATTCTTGTGTTATATACATGATTATATAGTTCCTTTTTTTTCTTGAGTTCTTTGGAACTGCCGGTTAAGGTGCCTAGCATATTGTATCCCTTTGTTGATTCTTCTAACTTTTCTCTCATGATAACTCCAGAAATATAGACTTGCAAAATACCTTCCGGACTCCTCATCTGATGGTAAGTGCATGTGTCAGTCACTGTTATTTCTGTGTGGATTTGTAGAAATACGTCATGCTAGAAGGAAATGTGGGTCATGGCCGGACAACATAACATGAAAGCTAGGGAAGAATTGAGAAACAAAATTTTGACATGCCATAACCTCATATAACTTGAAACTGGAATGATTTTAGCCTCATTTGTAGTCAACTAGTGATCATTATATGATCGAAATTTCACATGAATTATTGAAAAAAAAGTCACTCGCACAACATGCTTGCTCTGTTGTCCATCAGTAAATACTTAATTAAGAAGCTTTTGTTTTCTGATCCAATTATAAATGATATTGCAAGGGAAAAAAGCTGACAAGAAAGAGACCGGTGATATGCTCTCCAATCTAGATGGTTCATCGTAAGTGCATTTGTCTCACCTTTCTCTTCCGTCCAAGATGATCATTTGCTTACATAGTAGTGTAAAATCTTGGAACTTTCGAATGGAGAATTTTACAATTTCACCATTCCAAATAAAGCAAACAAGCAGGAAATTGTCACCCATTCCTTGGTTCAGTCATCCTTGGCCCAAATCTGAAGTCTTATGTGGTGTACTTAATGCTTCTATCTGATCAATTTGGTATTTGATTGAAGGATTTCTTTCTTATGTCTGTTTGCAGTGGAATGCAAATTACAGAAGCACTTAAGCTGCAGATGGAAGTTCAAAAACGATTGCATGAGCAATTAGAGGCATGTTTTCTCGATTACATTTATTTTTAACTTACTGTTGTGCTATAACTAGGTTTCCTTAGATTTTTTTCCTTGTATCTGCTTGAGCTTATGATCCTACCTAAACTAGGGAAAAGATTAATTTAGTCAATTGAACAATTTGGTATAACTAAGGGATTTCAATTAGATTTAAATAGATTCCTAAAGTTCTTTACCCCTATTCTAGTGTGTTCCAAGTATTATTGCAAGTAGATTTTAAGCTTTCATATCCTAGGATTTAAATAGCATCCATGTTTGTATGACATTTAAATTTCATCATTTTTACATTTTGTTGAAGAATCCAAGTCCTGAGCATTTTATATATAATTATTAAATGTATCCTTAGAACAAGGATTGTTTTCTTTTCATTTTCTTATTTTATTAGACAAAGGGGTCTTAGCAAAATAATATAATTAATCTCAACCATGAGTAATTTTTTGAAAACACACCTGTACCTTTAGTTGGTTTATGAACTATTGTTTGTTACACTTACTTAACAATCAAATTTGGATTTCTGTTCTTGGACTCAATAGGTACAGAGACAACTACAGTTACGTATTGAAGCTCAGGGTAAGTATTTGAAGAAGATCATTGAGGAGCAACAACGACTCAGCGGTGTCCTTGCTGAGAATCCTGGCTCAGGAGTTCCTGGCCCAGGTTCAGGTGACAACTGTCCTGAATCTGACAATAAAAACGACCCACCAACTCCTGCCCCAACTTCCGAGTCACCCCTCCAAGACAAGACTTTCAAGGAACGAACTGCAGCTAAGAGCCTTTCTATTGATGAATCATTCTCATCTCACCATGAACCATTGACTCCTGACTCACGTGGTAATGTTGGTTCTCCAGGTGAGAGCCCTAAAGCCGAGAGATCAATGAAGAGGCAACGCATAAGCACTGGATCAGCTTACAGTAAGCCAGATATGGTGCTAACACATCAGATTCTGGAATCAAGCCTAAATACATCATATCCATCACACACTGTCTTCCTGACTGGTGAGCAGTTTGACCCTTCAACCCGATTATCTGTTAGGAATAATGGTCAGATGGAGAATGTTTCAGGCACAGAACTGTAGACTTCCTTGCAGCATGGTGGTTGGTCTTAATGACAATCCTTGTCCATCACTGTACAAGGAAGAAGCTTTAATCAGATTACAGAACCTGTTAGTGTTAGCTGTCTGCGATGATTAGATTCGATGAAAGTTGCCTGTAATCTTTTTAAATTAAAAACCTTCATTAGATAGATGATACATGGCCAGAACTTTTGTGAATGGGGATGGTTTGTGTTTTTTAAAGAATGTGCCCCTGTTGGACTGTTCCGTTGTACCAAAGGTGTATACAGGGGGAGATTGCTACTTGAAATGTCGAGAATTTGGAAATGATGTGTTGTGTACCCTTTCACCTTTGTCGGTTAACTGCTGCTAATCATGATTCATAGGGATTTGAGATTTCACAGATTGGTAGGATATGATTGATCAACCAACTATGGAAAGGAAATTGTAATGCATTATCCAAATTGGTCTGGTATTTATGATTGAAATCTGTGCTGATAAGCTGTCCGGTGAGGTTTTTATAAGACTTTATGATCATTTGATCATTAGTATTCTTAATTTTTAAAACATTTTTTCTTTTAAAGTTCTATTAAAAATAATAGCAAATATATTATTCGAGTATCCATACCACAAACGCACGCATCCACTATTTCTTGCAGGACATGAATTCATATATATTAAATATTATTATATGAATATTCAATTTGGTTTGATTCTTGAACTTAGAATTGTAACATTTGATAAATTTCTATGTATTTTCAAAAAAAAAAATCAAAAAGCTTTTTTATTAAAAATTATACAACCCCCGTTTTGGACAGCATTTCATCTAACATTTCCTTTCGAGAGTAAGGAAAAATATACAGTGCTGCAAGTTTAGAAGCCAGAAGCCTGAACCTGAGCACTGAGCACTGAGCACTGAGCACTGAGCAGAGACGCATGGAGTTGAGGTCGTGTGTGCACAGGGAACTTCAGCAGATAAAAATAGCAACAATGCAGCAAGAACAAGAAAAAGGAGATGCCTACAAGCTACAATTGTGAAAAAGTGAGGAAGATAAAACACCGAGCAGTCAAGATGAATTAGCTAGTACAACTATAGACATGCTTCCAAAGGAAAGTAGCACTCATGATGAGCGGTGTCTCTGGTGGTTTCCTCGCCTTAAAAAGTAGTGGCGCAGCCGTTTGCTAAAGGCCTCGAGTCTGTCAAGTTTCTCACTCTTGAGTTTCTTGGAAGCTGACCAGCCTATTTTTTTCTTCTTTTCCTTTTCCTCCTTTGGGGTGTCTTCAGGTTTCTGTTGAACGGCTCGTAAAGGTGTTGCAAAGGCCTTCAGAGTCATCTAATTGCGAAAAAGAAAACCACAAGATTATTGATGGGACAGTACAAGTTAGTGGATGAGTCAAGAAAGTTAACCTACATGGACCACATAAAACTTCAAAGTTCTATGCCAGAATCCATTCTCCTGGAATTAATGCACTAGAAACATGCAGGTGGAAAAGCCCTCAAGGCACACCATACACGGTACAATCCAACAAGCTGCTGAGAAAGCAAGAGAAAGACGAACAGACCTCATGGCTGTCGTCATGAGCTTTGCAATCAGCGAAAGATTCATCATCACTGCCTCCAAGGGAAGAGCATCTTCCCCAACTCTCTCTGTTTGAGCTTGTATATGAGCAGCACTCCTCGGTTGCTCCATTTTGCTTATCCTGCAATTTCATAGTTACAAATTCCATATGGAAACATGGTAATAGTACGATTTGCAGTTCAGATCTCAGCATCTGTCTACCACAGAGAATGTTTCTAACCTGCCTACCTCTTAACATCACTTGTGAGCTAATTAAGTGGAAACCAACTACAACAAATTCTAGTCTGATGTGTGAAAATGAGACCAAGTCCAGATCTTAAGTGCAATCTCTGGTTATGGTAACAAATTTCTCAAATTCATGGTGATCAACTCACATGCCTTACAGTCAAGTATTTCGTTGTGAAATATGGAGGATGTCCTAATCACTAACAATTTAGTGTACAATCTCTGTAGAACTTAATCCCATTGACCTTCAGGTTATACCAATCAATATCACCTGAAAATTTGAAGGCTCATCACTGCTAAGCATATCTTGTTCATTAACAACAGAGTCCTGCACCAACCAAAGAACACTTAATTTATGCATTAAAAAAAAGGTGAGGTAGGAAAAACATGTGCGTGAATAGAAAATACGCACTATTACACAAGCATCTGGGGCAACTTCAGAAAGAAGTTCGCTCACAGGTTTTGTCGTCAGAATGCTGGGAGCAGCAGAAGATGAGCTTGCAGCATCAATGCAGGATGAACGAAGGCCTGTTATTATCTCATACAAGAGGCTCTAAGAATAAAAAGGACATTTGTTAGTCCTTGAGTTTAAAATCTTAAATTATATTTGAAAGATAAATCAAGGTTAAAGGACGCAGAGGACAAGTTAATAACTGGTTGACACTAGCATTAACAAGGATTTCAGACATCACATTTGTGATTAATCAGGTTTTATGTAGACATCCTTTGGATTTGAAATGAAGAATGTCCTTAAAAATTTCAGGTTATAGAATTGAGGTCAATCATTACACTTCAATTGAAGAGGTTGAAAGAACAAGAAGCCCATCTTTCCGAAATGCATGTCAGAAATGAACTTGAAGTATTTAATCCAACAGCTACATGAAGGGCTCGTTTGATGATTTAACTTTAATGTAGGCACCCTTCAAAATGTTAATTTCAGACAAGGAACCCTAATGTTAGAGAAGAAAAAGTCACCTCATCCATGCCAGCATTGACCTTCAAATCTCCCAGATCATAGTACTTCTCCAGCTTACTCGAGCACGTAGAAGTTCGAGGAGGATGGAGTACATTGAGGAAGAAAATCGAAACCGAATCATAATAGAACTGTGGCCTAGAGGAGTTGTGGTCACCATCAAATTTTATCATATTTTTGTCCCCCTGTAAAAACCATTTACATGGTCAATTTCTTAAGAGTTTTGACTATTTCAGTTGAAGTACAGAATAGTTACAATGATAAATTACCGCATAGGACTTAAAGATGAGGTCAGAGTGGTGGAATTGGATGAACTTGTCCTCACTAGCATGTCCTAATAAAGCAGGAATGTATGATTTGGGTGCAACCTGCAAAGTTTCATATAACATGAAACTAATACTCCAATCAATTAAGAAATGATATTAATCTCGATGGTCATATGAGGTGCAATAGCTCAAAAACTTGTTTAAGATAGATGTTCAGCAATTAGAAGAAACTTGTGTAGCCCCCAACATGTAATCCAAGTAACTACTTGTATGCTAGATAAATTATATTGCCTTGCTACGAAATCCGCATAAAACAACAACAGCAGACACACAAACCTTTATACAATTAAGATCCATTATATCAAATTTAGCCTTCTTCTGAATGACACGCCGCATGTATTGTACTGCCATCTTAACCTGATCACAAGCAAAGTCAGGAAAGTTGCATTTGCATATCCAAGTACTAAATTTAATATATGTGAAATCATAAAAATCTAGCTCCTAAAACCCGGAATGCTGGAAAACTTCTTTTCTCTAGAGATCTTTTTGAACAGTAATTTTGACAATAAATAATGGTATAAATTTTCAAGGCTTAAGAGTTGGACAGGTAGTTGTAGCGTGTAATATCTTGATAGTGTATGACCCTAATCATATCTACCTAAAAAATTCCAGCCAGAGTAATCCAAAACAACAGTAGGTCAATAGCATAAAAGTAGGATTCAAGTGATCAAGAAAGCACATGAAAATCCAAAAAGTATAAGGATATTACCAAAGTTGCAATAATCTCATTGATGCTTTTATCTGTTCCAAGACCATATGCATGATGATTTGGGTCTCTCTAAGGTTAAAGGCAGAAGAAAAGAGAGGGATGGAGGAGAGACATACTGTGAATTTTGGAAGACGAATTTTGTACACATCCACAAGTTCCATCATTAGGTCAAATAAATTTGAGAAGGCACTATCCAAGACCATTCCAGCTATGGATGGGTCTTCTACTCCATAAAGAAGGCTGCATCATATTATAATAAGCTACTGATCATTTTATCAAAATTACATGAAAATATCAACATAACAATGTAGTAACGAAATAGAAGCCACGGTAAAAGAAGACAGCATAGTGATGACAAAGTACCTAGTAACTGCACCCATGGATCGTCCCCAAAGCCCTATTCGTGACACTTGTTTGTTGCTTCTTAGATATGAAATGACAACCTTGAGGTCATCTTTCTGACATTTAAACAATAAAAGAGGACACATGGGACAGAGAATCTAAGTGACAAGAAATAGAAGTTGTTTCCACACTTCAAGCCAAACAAACCACTGAAATAATGCAATGACATAAAAATAGAAAATTTGAAGTCACATATCAAAGATGTTACATACCTCATGCCAACCAAGGCTGACATAGTCACCATCAGACAAACCAGAACCCGAAAAATCAAGGGTAAATACAGTAATATTTGATGGAAGAAGGATTACAGCAGCTTCATTTGCATCTGCTCTACAACCACTGCATTGGTAAATGGTGAAAACTGATGAATGAGTAAGTATTCACTTTCATTTAGTGTAAGCATTCTCTCTCTCTTCAAGAAAGTTGAATGAAGTTCATCAACATAACTAGAAGCAGGGAAAGAGTTTAAGCCTAGAATATTCATGAAACATCTAACAAGAGTCATACAAATTCAGTAAGCAATTTAGTTACATTGACAACAATCAAATGGAAAAGACCGCAACTAATTCCAATCCTACCTGTTTCCATGACAATATATGACACAAGGAAGAGGAGTATCCTCAGGAAAAGGTGAGGGTATATAATGGCTGCACTGTAAAGTATGGCCTCTTTCATTTGTAAGCTGCACGCATTAAAAGGAAAAGCAGAAAGGTTAGGAAAATTAAAAACCAACATGACAGTACAGAAGATAACTGAAACTAGGAAACTGTGAAGGGAAGAAATAAAGAGTTCAGATGAACGAGAAAACTTGTCCATACTTGCCTCCAAGTCATTTCTCTTGTAAGCTCTGCCAGCGAGAGTGAAATCTTTCTCCCACAAATACTGATCTGGGTTATAATCCGCCCTATACATCAAGAACATCAAACACCACAAAACAAAGAATTACAGAGCGAAAGTGGCATATGAAGAGAGAAATAACAGATATCCGGGAATAGGTAGAACCTGGGTGGGCGGATTACAAAATTGATGAACTGTTCAATCATGTTCAGCAGTTGCTTCTAACAACAAAGGCACCCCAGCGTATCCCTCTTCCATGAATAACAAACTCGTAACGGGGACATGCTGAAAAAAGGGGTCTTCTGATTTTCTTTCAAAGCACAAAAATGGGATAAATTGGGATCTTCGTTGGTTTATGTGAATATGCAGCTCACAAATTGTAAAGGATGACTTCTTGGAAAAGTCTCTTCTGGGAATGTAAAAAAGAGAAAGGGTCAGCAGTTTTAAACACGCAAAGAGTCCTCACAGTTGGGAACTTAGATTCAACTGACGGTAGCACCAGTCGCACATCCAGCACCTTGGCCTTATTCTCCAATGACAAGAGGACAAAAAGTGGAACGAAGATTGTGGGGTCATGAATGAGCTTATTCTACCATAAACACCTTTACGAGAGAGAGAGAGAGAGATGGAGAATTTCAGCATATAAAACAAACCCAGATCTCAATCTCCAAGAACTCAAAATCACAGTAGCCACTTCAGTAAAATTGAGAAAAATCACCAGCAAATCACAGAAATGAGGAAACTTGTAAGACTTCAAACTCCCTCTGGTCCAAGAAAAAAAGAAACAGAGGAAAAAACTGAATGTCGAGTAATGAAAGATACAGATGATGACGATAATGATAACGATAATGACTAAAGGCAGAAACTTTGTCACTAACCCATTTTAAAGGCTTACTAACTGAGTCAAAACCAAAAAGAAACTTTAAAAACAGAGAGAGAAGGGAAAACAGAAAATGATAAGAAGTGCTAGCTTACCAATTGATAGACTGGGGAGGGTGAGAACCTAGAAAGTCGAAAGGATCGAAAGAGAGTTCCAACGAAGAAGATGGACACATACATCACAGAAAAGCAAGCACGCACGCTGTCACACAGCAACACAACACAACAACAAAGCCGCTTTGAGTCTTTTTCACTTTTTTAATGCTACTGTTTTGGTTGAGCTTTTGCTGTTTTTTTCCTCTTTAAAACTGTTTGATGTAAGAAATGAACAAATAGAAAATTGTACAATTGCAAATCATTAATTTGCTTTTTATATTGAAAGAATTGAACAATAAATATAATCTCTGTATCACAAAAAATTCAGTTAAAGTGTATTTTTTTCACTTTTTAGTCATTTATTTTAAAGGTTATTTTGCTTAATTTATTAAAAATAATTAATTACTTTTATTTATTTATATATTTACAAACAGAATAAAATTACGTATTATTAAATCAGGATACTAAAGCTTAAGTCACATGACTATTTAACCAAACTTCTTTTACTAAGTTTATTTTAGGTCAATGTAAATGTAAATGTAAGATATACTTTTTCTTTTCATATTCCAGTTAATAAAAGATTTGAATTTGGACCTACAAAAGTCACCAAATTGAAGATTTTAAGTCGATAATAAATAGGATGAATATGACCTTTCTTAACCTGGCCCTCATATTCTTTACCTTTGCCTGCCTGAAAGGGAAACATAGTAGTCAATACCTTTGGCCAACTTTAAGGGTTTATATATATATATATTTGTTTGATTTGTCAAATACTTTATTTAGAATGCATAATTTGTGATATGAAACATATAATTTAAGACCTTATTTAATGTATATTAAAAAAATTTACAAAATTACATATTTTATAGTAATAATAATCTAATAAAATTTTCGTTGAAAGATCTAATATACGTAGTCTTATTTTTAACTAATAAAGAAATTAGTTCGAATGACACATTTATCACTATAAGGAAAAAAAAGTCTATACCCTTTTACACCTTAATGGTCTTAATTTTACCAAATGCCAAACCTACTTAGATAGTGACTCCATATCTCTCTGTCTATTTAGTTCTTCATGGAGCTTCTTGTTTGTTGCTTTTCTTCATTGACGACGTTATCTCGTGCCCTGAACTGAAAGGAATTACGTACTTTTATACGTATACATGTGCATATATATATATATATATATATGCGTGTGTGTAATCTATATGAAGATTCCTATGATACAGGACCCTTTGCTATGTGCAAATACTCATGGGGTTCATATAATTCCTAAAACAACGACAAAGTCGAAGTTAGGTGATATAAGGCTAAAATTTGATATCTTGCATGGGGTTATCAGTGTTTTTCGAAATATTTCTGAATTTATAAAGAATAATGCCTACAAAAACGGAGGCTCTCTTAATAATAATAACAGACAGAACGAAGCTTACAGACCCACAAGGTTCAATGGAGCTCTCATAGACCGAAAGCAAGAAAAAGGAAAGACTGAAGACAGCACATATGTTCCCATAACGTCTTACTCTAACTAGTGTTTGTTCTCTTTTCTTTAGCTTGGGCCTTTAGTTTATTCTTACCTCCTTAGAAATCAAATCTCACTTCTTATCAAAAAATGAAAATGTCGAAGTGTAGATTCTTGTACTTTTCCTTGATATAACCTACTCAGCCTTGGGAAAAACTGAACTAACAGGCGAAACAGTTGAGCAATTCAGCTATGTGAACGTAGTTAAGATTGGTTTCCTTGTCCTTTATTTTTGCTGCATTTTTAAAGATGATTTAGACGTTAAATGAGAATATATTTTTGTTATTTATAGGCATTAATATGTTCTTACCTTTAAATGAGTCGGTTCACTTTGCGGTATTTTAGTTACTATGTTCTTACCTGTTTAGAAGCTAAAACCATTTCTCTTGAAAAAGAAAAGCTTCAACTTTCGTGTCTTGTACATTTTTTCTTATTATAGCCTATTCAAGGTTGGGAAAAAACTAGGTCTAACTGGGAGACAGTTGAGTCGTACAGTTACTTGATTTCCTACTGTAACTTCTCCGGCTCTTTAAACTTCAAACTTTTTTATAATACTTGTGTTAATCAAAAGGTTTTCTAGTTTCTTGTTTATGGATTTCGTCTTGGATGCTCAGACCTGGGAGTCAGTGTAAGGTGGAAAGCATATTGCTTTTTGAGGCTTTGGTTGGCGGGTTATGTGAGGTTGGGTGGGTGATATGGTGTGTTTGGGGTTTTTGCCTGGGGCTCGGTTGACGGATAAGGTTTGCAGGAGTTTGTTGAGGGAGGCTAGGGTTAGGGAGGTTGTGAAGTTGGATATGGTGTATTGTTGTTCTTTCGATGATGAAAATGGCGAGATGCTAAGAAAGTTGTGGAATATCTGGATTTTGTGATCCAGAATTGGATATATTAAGAATGGCCCTCCAACAACGGCTATTCAAGGTTTCTATCAGGGTTTTGCTTCTCACTCGCATGAGCTACTTATACAAACACACACATTAAGGGGCTATTTGTTTTTTCTTTCTCTGTTTTTTTGTTGTCGTTTTTGTAAAAAAAAAAATGTAAGTAACACTTTGTTGCGATTTTTT
>JANITW010000003.1:7258104-7272896 GCA_027564335.1 Erythroxylum williamsii
ATCCATGTCTTTATATTTTTTTCAAATAATACCATCATAAGTCATTTTATACATCAACAACTAATACTAAACAACTAATTTTACCAAATATCTTTAATAAATAGTTGATATTATCCGCTGGTCAAATCAACCGATATATCAGCTAAAAGCTAATGCAATCTACTATTTACCAAACATCGCCATATATTAGTATATGACTTGAAGATTAATGCTTAAAAGAGTTACATAATTATTTTTTTTTGTCAATATAATTTTTAATCTCTTTTGACAAATATAATGATAATTATATGTTTAAAATATGATCATTTGTCCAACTTTTATACATTATGCAAGAAAAATATTATATAACGTTTTTAAATATTAATATTTACATGTTTTATGAATAATATTAATAAAATGTTAATCAATGTTTTTAAAATTTTTAAATACTTAAGTACAAAATTTAATAGAATAAAAAAGTTTAGAAACTTTACATTTAAAAACTTTACACCTTTATAATTCATTATCTTTAAAATAGATTTAAATAAAAATTAATGTTATTAAATATTAAATATTTATTAAAAATACATCATTAATTATTAGACAACTAAACTCCCTTTAATATTACAAGTTGCCTTCACCATAATCATCTTCATTATAATACTGTTAAAATGTCATACAAACTAATCACCCTAAACTTGTTTCACCCTCTGATCTTTTCCTCTCAAGCATACTGTACCATGTATATGTTATTCTCAAAAGCAATCATCAACAATCCCAAAGTCAAGATCTATATTTTATTTAGAGCATTAAGTACACAATAATATTAAAATACCTCCAATATTTGGCATAGAGTCTTGGTGCATTCTTTCCATTCAGACACCACAACTTATCAATGTCAATAAAACCTTGGCAAGAGAGAAAGGTTAAGGTAGAAGACCCAACATTTTGTTTTCACACTCACACACTATATGCACACAATCTCATATCCTATAACATGTTCTATCTTAAGGGGTAGAAAAGGATAATCGTATTATTTCAAGGATGTTATGAACTATAGTTTCTGAGAGACGCTAGAGGGAATGTTTATTCAAATCTCTAATACTGAGTAGATCGTTCTAGTGGGGATTTAAAGAGCCATATAGGGGCGGATTCAAACGGTTATACAGGAACTCATGGGAGCTTCAGATACGACACTAGAAATGATAGTAGGGTTGATTTATTAGAAATGGCCATAATATACGAGTTAGTAATAGTAAATTCTTTTTTTAAGAAAAATGAAGCGCACTTGGTGACGTTTCAGAGTAGCACAACCAAGACGTAATTTGATTATCTCCTTATTAGGACAAGTACCAGATCATGGTGTAAGGATTGCAAAGTACTCCTTGCCTCATGTCTATCAACCCAACATAAATTGTTAGTTTTGGATTTCAAAATTAGGGGATGAAGGGCACAACAATTTACCAAGCTAGGCCGCAGAATCAGATGGGGAAGACTCAAAGGGGACATGGCTTAACTTTTTAGGACTCAGGTCAGAATAATGCAATATGGGTTGTGAGTAGGGATGCTAATTGGATGTGAGAGGGAGTAGTCCCCGTAGTGAGAGAGACAACCGATAGACTCCTAGGGGTATCTAGAGGACAGGGGGCGAATGGAATCTTGGTAGTGGTCAGACGAGATCCAGGGGACGGTAAAGGTAAAAAAGGGAGCTTTTAAAGATCTGTTGGCAAGTGCAACAGAGGCGGAGTGGATTATTAAGAGAGTAAGGTATAAACTGGCAAAATTGAAGGCCAAGAAGACTATCGCAATGGCTAAAGTAGAAGCTTATGAGAAGATGTACAAGGATTTAAATATGGTCAAAGGAGTACAAAGAATTTTCAAGATAGCTAGAGATAGGGCACGTAAGATGGTGGACTTCAACCAAGTCTATTGTATACATGACGAAGAAGAAAAAGTACTCACAAATGCCCAAGCCATCAAGCGGAGATAGAAGAGATACTTTCTTGGCCTATATAATGAAGACATTTTGGCCAACATAGCATTAGGGGAACCCTCCAGGTTAGGACTAATCTCAACGGGTACTAATGGGGAAAATCACGAGGGAAGAAATTACAAAAGTTTTGAGGGGAATGGGGAGCGGGAAGGTAGTAGAACCGGATGACATTCCTATAAAGATATGGAAACAAGTAGGTGTTGTAGGTATTGAGTGGTTAGCTCAGCTCTTTAATGTGATCCTTGAGTCAACCGATATGCCAGATAAATGGAGATTGAGTTGGTTAATCCCCCTGTACAAGGCAAATGAGATATACAACAATGCCAAAACTATCGAGGCATCAAACTACTGAGTCATACCATGAAATTGTGGGAGAAGGTAATTGAAAAGAGAATCTAGAGAGTTGCTTCGATATTAGCCAACCAATTTGGGTTTATGCCTGGTAAGTCCACGACAGAAACAATTCATCTGCTTCGGTGACTAATGGAATGCTACAAGGAACGATAACGAGATTTGCATATAGTTTTTATAGATTTGGAGAAGGCGTATGATAGGGTTCCTAGAGAACTCATATGGTGGTTTTTAAAGGCAAAGGGCATTCCTATGACATATATCAGAGTGATTAGGGATATGTATGAAGGAGCACTAACTAGCGTTAGGACGGTAGGAGGCGATATGAAAGTGTTCTCTATATATATTACATCGTAATAGATCTGGGTGGATCAAATGGTGGAGTGCATCGGGTATTTTATATGATAAAAAGGTCCCCGTAAAACTCAAAAGGAGGTTCTATAAAATGGCGAGTCGGCCCATCTTGCTATACGAGACAGAATGTTGGTCGACTAAATATAGACACACAAGACAGTTGGTGGTAGCGAAACTGTGTATGCTTAGGTGGATGTGTGACATTACCATAAGAGATAGGGTACGAAATTGGGTAGTGAGAGAGAGAGTACAAGTGGCAAGTATTGCAAACAAGTTGAGAGAGATAAGGCTTGGATAGTTTGGACATGTGCGCAGGATGCCCTCCGATGCTCCGGTACAGGGCGGTGAGATAATAGACCTGAGTGACTACAAAAGGAGGAGGGGAAGGCCTTACAAGACCTGGAGGGAAGTGATTAAGAAAGATATGTCAGAGTTGGCCCTCATTGAGGCAATTGTTAGAAGTAGGAAAGTTTGGCATGATAGGATAAGGGTAAACAACACACGTATCATATAAGAAGTTTAACCGAATGCTGGGGAAAGTTTCTCGCGATGGACGCCTATACCATAGGATAGTTATATCCTCAAGGTCGCTCAGTGAAGACCCATAGTACGCCTAGCGAAGAAAAGAGTCGGTCTTTACAAGGTGTAAGGTACTGACAGATCGGGTTATACATCAAGTATGTTTTCGTCTTTTATTGAAATTCTATGTACTTAATTATTCGGCGTGTTAATTTTTTACTTATTCACTTGTTTCTTTTGTACCCTGCATCATTATTTTGCATGTCACATTTGCATGTGGGTCTACTAGAAACAGTCTCTCTATTATGCAGGGGTAAGCCTATGTACTATCAGACCTCCCCAAACCCCGCTTCACTGCGGGATTTCAGACTAGGTGTGATGATGATGATGATGATATGATTAGAGCCTAGAGATGTTCAAATAAAACAATAACCATTAAAACAACATGCATGCAGTATAATAAATAAGACTACACATTTGTCTCCTTTTGTACTTGTCATTTTGTCAAACTACATATATACATCAACATGTATATGTCATTATTAACAAGAAGGGACTGCAAACATCATTATGCATGTTTCATATGTATTAATCATAAGCAATCCGAACAAAGTACTAACATGTTTAATACAAAATAGCAAAATCTCACTAATTTTATCCAGTTAGGCACCACACAATCCCATGTGTTTGCAAACATATATATAAGTAAGCCTTTTGTAAGTGGATCTGCTAACATGCTAGCTATAGGCGTATACTCAATAGTAATGAGAGATTCAACAACTTTCTCTTTAACAAAATAGTGCTTTATATCAATATGTTTTGAGCAAGAAGTACTTATAGTATTCTTAGACAAAGCTACAGCTATGGAGTTATCACAACACAATTTTAGCATACTCGAAATAGAGTCTACAATACCCAATTCTAAAATAAAATTGACAAGTTGCCTTATAACATACCATATACTCTGCCTCCAAGGTAGAGGATGCTGTGAGTATTAGTTTGACACTTTTCTACGATACAGCTCCTCCAACCATCATAAAGATATAGCCTGAAGTGGACATTTTATCATCTACATATCCTGCATAATCAACGTCACCAAAGCTAACTATATCAAGAGTGTCAGTTCGCCGATAAGTCAACTTATAATCCTTGCTATCCTGAAGATACCTCATGAATTTCTTAGCCACTTTCAATGGCTAAGTCCAGGATCACTTAAGTATCTTCCCAAAATGCCTATAACAAAAGCAATATCAGGGCATGTGCATACTTTGGCATAGATCAGACCGCCTATAAGTGACGCATAAAGAGCGACTTTCATTTCATCTCTCTCTTTATCATTTTGTGGACATTAAGCTTTTGTGAATTTGTCACCCTTTACTATTGGTGCCTTTTTAGGAGAATAAGAATGCATATTGAATCTTTTCAAAATCTAATCAATGTAAATCTTTTGAGACAATCGAATAATCCCGTTAGCTCTATTTCGAAGAATCTAAATTCCAACCAAATAAGAGGCCTCACCAAGATCCTTCATATCAAAATGGCTAAATAATAGTTGTTTTGTCTCAAATAATAGATCAGTGTCATGAAAAGCAAGTAAAATGTCATCAACATATAGTACTAGAAAAATGAAACTACTCTCACTAAACTTCATATATACATTGATCAACTACATTCTCCTTGAAGCCATTTGCAGTGACAACCATATCAAACTTGAGATACAACTACCTTGATGCTTGTTTTAATGCATAGATAGACTTCTTGAACTTGCAAACTAAGTGTCCTTTACCAGTCATCTTTAAACCAACTCGTTGAGTCATATTGTAACATCCTTTTACTTATGAAAAAGTTAAAATAGTGTTTATAAGAGGTTAATGAGAAATTAGGAAGCATAATTCATGCTTATAAATAATGTGGCATACACATACACGAGAATATTGATTTTTGCACATTAATATGGTTGTACATGCATTCATTAAATTTTTTGGGTAAAATTGATTTTTAATGGGAATTGTGGATGGTATTGTCTTAAAAATTTAATTAGAGTGTATTAAATGTGATTTGGCAATTTTGGCAATATTTTGAATATTTTGAAAATTTGGAGTATTTTTGGAATAGAAAAAAATATTGAAATATGGATCAATCATTTTGTGACAAATAGGCTGGTAAGTTGATGACAAATGGCATTGTTAATAAGTTGATAAGTGGCCTAATGAAAGTGCTGCAATTAGCAGCATAAATGGAGGGCAAATGGGAGTCATGCATTGTAGACAATTGTTAATGCATAAATGAGACACCTAGTAGCTTAGGTGTTAAGTTCTTGTAAAGAAATTTCTGCGACCTTCACTTTGTTTTCTCCACCGAAATGACCCTTGCCATGTTCCGAATTTCTGCATCAATATCACATGAGGTCTTTTTCCAAACTATTCATTAAGGGGGCTACTTCATGTTATCCTTTGTGTTGCTGCCTCTATGGTGTGAAGATCATCTTAGTTCCACCTTAATCTTGAACTTGGGTTTGGTGGCTTGAAAGGGCTGATATAGTTGGATCTTTAGAGTACTGATTTAAAGTGACTTTTGAGCTAGGATTAGAACTAAACAAGTAAGTAAAATATTAGCGTTTATGGCGTGCTAAATGGTTTGGGAATGATGTTTGAATTGGACTGAAATGCATGTGATATTGGTGAAGAAGAATTGCTGGAATATGTTAGCTGTAATGTTCTCTCCAAACATCCTTTGCTCTTTTTGTTATTAACTTATTCTGCTGACATCCAAATGACATGATACTTGAACCCATAGACTCATAACACATTGTTCTTAATATCCACCAAAATTTATGAACATCTGAATCCATTCGAAAAATATTGACGATGATGAATTAGGATGAAAATAATGAGGTGTGTTGGAATATGATAACTAGAATATTTTATTGAACATGCCTCGGTATTTTGATTATATCTTGATATTTAGATTTCCAAATGAGTTGATTCTTGATTAAAATTAAACTTGAGACATATGTATACAACTTTCTTAAAGAAGTCAAATTTTAATTCTATCTCTAAGAGTTTCAAAATTGGCGTGAAATTGAGTACTGGGTTAGGTTGCAGCACTACTAGGGATAGAAATCATGTCCTGTTATTATTGAATAAACTATATTGATGTAGGTCGAATTAGACTAAGGTGTCTTCACTAAAGTTGTATCTTATTCTCTAAGCTTTAAATTGGTATAAAGTTTTTAATTTTTGGATATTGGAATTGAGAGATATGAGTTGTACAACTTGAAGGCATGATCATGAACTAGCCCAAATTTTAAATATACTCAACCTACAGTATTTTAAGCATTAACTCATAGAATAATGAACCAAATTGTATGATCTTAGAGTCATTAGAAACTCAAGGCACAGGGGAACAATTGTCTAGAAGAAAGTGTTACAGAAATCCATCATTTTCTTGATCTTATTGATTATGTAAAGTTGACCTGAATGGGGTGCTTTCAGCAAAAGCTGGAATAGTGAATGAGTGTGTGAACTTTGGCACAATAGGAGTACATCAATTTGTTACAGAAATATACCTGAGAATTTGTCATTGCACATGCATGATACATGATACATTTAGACATGTGTTTACTCAATTACATAAGCAGTACAGTAATGTGAAATTGTGTTAATGTATATAGGAGAGCAAGTGGCGCGACCACTTCCTGATATTGGCGGAACGTTAAGGCAATAGGCTTATATGTGAACGAGATTGCCTAAGTGATTCTCAATTAAAAGTGAATGAATGTTATGACTAATTGTATTAACAGAGATAATGTGAATGAAAATGATTGATTGTATTGAATGAATTATGGCATGCATTTCATTTCAATACATGTAATATAAAGACAATTGTGACTGGTGTTGCTACCGACTGAGACTGCTACTGAAAATAACTTAAAGCTCAAACATATGTGATTAGAGCCTAAGGCTCATTGTGATAAACTAGCCCAGTGAAACAGGATGCTGAAAAAGCACACTGTCACAACAATGTAAAAACGAATGCGAGTCTCATACATATATCATTCATATATGATTTGAATTCATTGAATGATTTGCAAAGCTGTAAGAATGTTACCTGTTTGAATACATGGTATTAAACTAATGATTGTGTATTATTCAAGTGTAAAAAAGTGATAGTTTGATTAAATTGTTTGGTTGAAATATATTAGATATGTATTTGAATAAGAATGGGATATATGAACATATTGTAGTCAAGTATTTGAATGAGATTGGATTATTTGTGTAAGTAAATGTAAAAGGTATGTAAGTCAACATGATACGTTGCTAAAAGTGATGCAAATTATGTGGTTATATGTATTGAATGTGTATTGTGATTGAGTGAGCCATCGAGTATGATCACTCACTGAGTTTCCAAAAATTCACCCAAAATTTGCAATAATTTTCATGTTCAGATGACATATTTAGTTAGGCTAATTGGAGTATAGTCACTGAAATCGGATATGGACTAAGGGTCGGGATCAGTTTGCATCTGCATATGTCTTCAGTGATTATTGTTTTGAATTATATTTCCGCAAGTATTGTACAACAAGTATGTAAATGATTTGGTAATAAAATGACATTATGATTACAAATGTTTTATATCTGAAATGGGCCCAAATGGCTGTTGAATTATGATGTTTTGTAAAGTGTTTGTAACACTTGTGAATAGAAATATTTAACAATAAAGTGGGCCCGATTTGATTATTGATTTTTGCATATGTGTACATTGTTTTAAAAAAATTGTAACGAGTTTTGACTAAATGACTGTTCTAGCATGCCACCCTTACGTGGTACATACTCGGATATCACTCAGGATATCAAGTACGTTTCTTGCAAGAGTAGGGTGTTACACATATAAACATCTTCATACAGATCTCCATTCAAGAAGGTGATCCTCACATCCATTTAATTAAGTTCCAAGTCAAAATGAGCAACTATATCCATGATGACTTGCAGTGAATCTTTGGTAGAAACAGGTGAGAAGGTTTCTTTGAAACCAATCACTTCTCTCTGGCTATAGCCTTATGCCTTTCTACTTGTTCACTTGAGTCATGTTTGATTTTATAAACCCACTTGCACCCAATAAGTTTGCAACCTTTAGGTAGTTCAACCAACTCCCAAATTCCATTTTGTGACATGAAACTCAACTCATCTTCTATTACATTCATCCACAACACAGATTGAGGACTATTCATGGCTTCTTGATAACTAACTAGTTCAGTATTATCTCCCACTTTAAACTCATATTCTTATAAATAGACAATATAGTCATCAAGAATGGCAGGTCTACGTGTTCTTTGTAATCTCCGGACAACAACTTCAGTATCCTCAGTATCAATAACTTCATCAGGTGTTTGATTCCAAGGTTCATCCTACTAGAATCTGTTCAATCACAGGGTCATCAGTAGGAGCAGAAGCGATGGGTACAAGGATTAAAATACATTCTTCCCTAATTATAATTTCTCTTAACCCTTGACTTGAACCAAATTCATCTTCAAAATAGATAGCTCTATTTGAGTCTATTATTTTGGTTATGTGAGATGGCAATAGAATTTAGAACCCCTTGATCCGACGGTGTAGCCTACAAAGTAGCCACTAATAGTTTTCAGATCAAGCTTCTTAAATTGCGAATTATGGGGCCTCACTTCTACCTTACATCTCCAAACATGAAAATAACGCAAGCTTGGTTCTTACTTGACCATAACTCATATGGAGTTTTTGGGATTGGCTTGCTAGGTATTTGATTCAGGATATAAGCAGTTGTCTTCAACGCCTCACCCCACAATTTTGGCAAACTAGAATGAATCAACATACACGATTCCATTTTATTGAGGTGTTCTTAGTATTGTATATCTTGCCTCATTACCACATTCTTACAAGTATCTAGCAAAAGGTCCTGGATTCCTTCTACTCTCATCATAACACCCATACTACTCTCCATCTTTGTCAGAATTAACTACCTTGATTTTCTTTCCCTTTTGAAGCTCAACATTTGTCTTGAAGATCTTAAACGCCTCTAAAAATTCAGATTTTTCATGAATGAGCTCCACATGACTGTCCTAGGAAAAGTCATCAATAAAAGTGATTAAGTATTTATAACCACCCATAGCAGGTGGAATAAATGATCCATATATATTGGTATAAATCAACTCCAACAATTTTGAGCACTTGTCTGTTTTGCTTTTTCTATCCTTAGCAATCAACTTTCCTTTAATATAATCAACACAGATAATGAAATCTGAAAAATCAAGATCCTGAAATATACTATCTTTTACCAACCTCTCTATTCTGTCTATAGAAATATGGCTTAAACACTTGTGTCATAACATAGAAGATCTCAAATCTAACCTCATACTTTTGGAACCAACAACAATATTAAGAGAAGAGGAAGAAGCAATAGTAACAACATCATTCAACTCAATTTTGTATAAATTTTCACATAAAATTCCATTTTCCACCATTAAAAGAGTCATCATACAAAGTCAGTTTTTCAGCTCCAAAAAGAAGACTATAACCTAGTATATCCAAAATGGATACAAAAATCAAATTCCTCATAATAGAGTGTAAATAAGTGACATCATGTAATACCAAAAGATTTCATGTATTCAACTGTAGTCTAACTGTCCTAAAAAATTCAACTTTGATTTTGGTGTCGCCTCCCAAGTACACATGTTGCTCAGAACTAGTCAGTCTTCTTCGACTTGTCAGTTTCTGCAAGGAATTTGTAGAGAGAATTGCTGCTCCAGTATCTAACCACCAAATATTTAAGGGCACATCAATAACATTAGACTCTAAACAAAACATCACTTGACAATTACCTTTCTTGTACCCAAAATTTTGACAAAAGCTACACTTCCCTTTGAAAAACTTATTCTTCTGACTATTAAAAGAGGAGACAGCCTGTCCACTCTTCCTTTTTTCATATCATCTTCTTCCTTAGTAAGAATAATAGCCATCTCCTCAACAGTCCATTGCTCTTTCTGAGCATTTTAGCTTAATCTAATCTAATCAAATTTAGAAGAAAGAGTCCCCATCACAAACCATAATATGTAATTCTCACTCAGGTCCATATCCATAGCCTTAAGCTTATGGTAACAACCCATAAGCTTGTCCATGTGAGCCCTAATTTCACTTGCACCATCGTAAATGATGTGATGAAGCATGTTTAAGTACTCATTCTTCTCATTCTTTAAGAACTTCTTGTGCTTCTTCTTAATGGCAACAAGAAAATCCTTTGCACTATTAGCCTTAAGAATATTATCATAAATGGATTCATCCATGTGATACCTCATAATCATCAATGAACATTGATTAGAGTATTCTCACTCCTCAAAGGATTTATTTTCGTTCTCAGTAGCATCATCAAGGGGCTTAAGTGGTACATCAATTCTCAAGGTCAAGTCCATTCGCATGATACTCAAATTCATCTTGAGAGATTCAACCCACTTCTTGTGGTTCGTTCCATTCAGCGTCAGGATAGCAGAGACTCTCGGATTGCTTAAAGTTGAATAAGAACCAAGAGCAATAACCATGATATGCATTTTAAAACATAATCATGCAATTCGTTCTCTTTTTGTCAAAATTAATTATATTACTCATGAGAGATTCCATAAACAAATATAGAACTCATTCATAGGTAAGAATAATTTATTAAATATTACAACCAAATCGTCAATGTACTATCAAAAGGATAGCAAAATTGTGCGGTTCATAATATTTTAATAAAATTTCTTCACCATTTTAAACATCCTACTAAGTGGTAATTATTGACAGGATAATTAATCATTCGTATGGATCTTAATATTATTTTAGAGGAAAAACACAAAATTTTAAACATATTTAAATAATTCCTCATTATAAATAATTTTACAAGCTCAATTTTACGATAGGTAAAAATAAGCATTCACTATTGTCAACAAATAATTATATTTATGCCACAATAAGATTAAAACAATTAGAATTATCAAATAAAGAATTACTAATTAATCTTGTGCATAAACATATGAAAAAATATAATAAAAATTGGAGCAAAATGATGATAAAAGGTCCAAAAAGGACCTTGCACATGCCCCCACGTGTATTGTATAGACTTTTTTTAATTTTTAATTTTTTAAAAATAAAATAATATATATATATCAGAGTCAGGACAACGTCGCCTTTAACCGAGTAGGCGGGTCAACCCAACTATAACTCCCTCTCCAGCCTTCAGTTTCTAACGATTTTGAGGCATTTTCTTCTATTTTTCATGCTCTATGGATTTCTCATATCAATTTCAGCCAAAAATGCTCTGAAACTTGAAAATATCAAACCCATTTCAGCCATTGTCAACAACACAAAAATTTTCAAAATTTCACCCAAGAAAATCATGATTCATTTGTCCAAACCAAAGGAAAAAGGCAACAACAACATATCTAACAACATTTTCTGCACTTCAACGCATCATTTCGAAGTCATTTATGCCAAAAACTGATTTGAAAAAATAGGTTTATACTAAAAAATAAGTCCTAAAATTAAATGACCATGGAGCTGTGATACCAATTGTTATTCTCAAAAGTAATCATCAACAATCACAAAGACAAGATCTACATTTTATTTAAAGCATTATGTACACAATAAAATTAACATACCTTCAATGTTACATTGAAGTAATATTCTCTTAAACATCTTACAAACTGACTTCACTAATATTGATTTACATAATTGTGAATCATAAAAAAGAAAAATAATTTAATAATGTATTCAATTTAAAACGTAATAATTAGACATGACAATGAATTGAATTGGATCTGTCCACATTCAAGATCAATTAAATTAATTTTTAATTTTTAAAATTGAAACAAATTTGAGTTTGTGTTAGACTCTAACATTATTTTACATGAAATTTTCAATTTTAAAATAAAAAAATTTGAACTCTACTCGAAAGTCTATCAACTCAGATTTAATCCATTAACTTTAAACCATACTAAACTTTTTTTTTTTATCATCCTAATATGATTTTAAATATATTTTAAAAATTACAAGTAACCCAATACATCTTACCAAGCAAATCCATATCCATCGAACTCACCTAATTCCTATAAAAAAACGTACTCAAATAACAAATTTGTAAAAATATGAAAAGCTCTTTTATACACCTTTTGTGTGTGCCTTTTATGGGATGGCTCAAGTGTTAGAGAACAATTAACACCTCTGGCTCTGTACTATAAACCGTTGATCCATTTGTGTCATGAGGCATCTTTGTTTCAACATCTGATCTTTTCCTCTTGAGCACAATGTACCATGTATACCCTTCCAACCACAGAGCATTGAAAGCGAAGGCAGCGATGACTCTGATGTAGGCATATTTCCATTTCTTTTCCGGTTGTAGAATGTCGATTCCTTTGAATACGTTGATAATGCTGAGGATGATGACCGCGTATCCAACCGAGTGGTGGTATAAGTTCCAGTAGAATCTGTACTTGTGATCAGGTTTTGGCCTCAGAAGCAGAGCAAACACCTGGATCGAAGGCAGAGCAGGCAATTTCTGTTTGGTAAACCCAACCCAACTTGGTCTAGAAAAAGTATTAGAAAGTTCAGGAAGTTATGATATACCTGAAGTGTTCCAAGGGCGAATAGGATGATCCCAATTGTTCTATGAGCACTGTATACAACACCAGCAGATTCACTTCCTAGTTTGATACCCGTAGCCCATCCAGCGACCCCAACAATGTAGGCTGTGGACTGGCAACTCACATGAAGGTAAAACCACGCAGGATTTGCAGATTTGAACACCTTCAAGTATCTTGCTATTAGAGCACCAAGTGGCATCATAATGCCCCAGCTCACTGCATTTAGAATCCCGTGAACCTGAGAATATTTATCAGATGATCATTAGAAAATAGAAGAAGTAATGCAGAGATCATCTATAAATCATAAAATCATTGATAGCAAGTACTTACATTCCTCTTCCTAAGCTTGCCAATATTACCGACGGGGTTAGTTCGAACCTCACCGGAGAGAAAGTTAATAGTCCCCACAGATTGCATATTAGCCCTGCTCATAGCATGCATCCGAGGCGTACCACCGGAAACCGAACCATCCTGCCAAACATGGGTCACATTACTAGCACCGCCAATGCTTGAAAGTCCCAGAGTCGCAAATATGGTAATCTCGTTATCAGCATAAGTAGCCGATAAATCCGAGACATCGAAACTAAGTTTCCCTTCTGACATTTGAGTCTGATAGTTGTCGATAGACGACGTATAAGCCTTCATGGTCCCATCAGGCTGCTGGTATGCGATAAGTGCTTGTGATCCGACCATGCCGGTTCCGTTAGGATTTATGGCCCATGCAACCCAGTTAGAGGAAGAGACCCCTGTGTGCCTGTAGGCTATCTGCAGAGTGCTTGAAGAAGAGTTGTAACTCCAATGGAGAAACGAGTTTAGATAAGGAAGATCGTTGCATGCACCGAAGACCTCGTTGCTTCTGAAGGTATAGGTAGAACAATTCTGAGCAGATGATGAGAGTGTCAAACAGAAGAGAACTGAGAGAGTTAACACAACTTTCATTATTGAAGCCATGGGTGAATATGATTCAAGAATGCAAAACGTAACTAAAGGAAGGAAAGGTTACAGGGAAAGAGCGTAATGGCACGGACATATTTATGGAGATTGGTTCGATAATCCTACTCCTAATCGGCTATCAATTCCTAACTAATAAGTAGTTCTTAATTAATTACCAATGCTTAGTAACCAAGAATTTCTAATTAAAGATGGATTACTAGCCAACAAGAATTCCTAATTAATAACGAATTTCCTAATTAACAAAGAATTCCTAACTAATTGGTATTACCTATTTAATTAGTTATTATGAAAATTTTCCATCAAACATATTATATAATTTAAATGGCACGGACATATTTATGGAGATAGGTTCGATAATCCTACTCCTAATCGATTATCAATTCCTAATTAATAAGGAGTTGTTAATTAACTACCAATGCTTAGTATCCAAGAATTTCTAATTAAAGATGGATTCCTGGTCAACAAAGAATTCCTAATCAATAACGAATTTCCTAATTAATAAAGAATTCCTAACTAATTGCTAATACCTATTTAATTAGTTATTATGAAAATTTTATCATATCATACCATTAAATATATTATATAATTTAAATTAATAATTCTTTAACTAATTTATGGATAATTAATATTTTCTTAAATATCTTACAAACTAATCACTCTATAAAAGTGAAAACTTCACCAACGATTGACTTACCTAATTGTGAATTATAAGAGAAGAAAAATAATTTAACAATTTATTTAATATACATTTAAAACATAATAATTAGGCATAACAATTGAGTCACATGCCTGAGTTTATGATTGATTAAATGTATTTTTAAAATTTTTAATTTTAAAAAAAGTTTACTCAACCTAAAATTTGGTCAATTTAAATCAGATTATATTAAGCTGATTATTTTTTATCGTCCCTAGCTAATATTCTCTAAAACATCTTACAAACTAATCACTCAATAAAAGTGAAAACTATAAAATTATTTTTATTAGTAAATTAATCGATAT
>JANITW010000003.1:7355353-7371247 GCA_027564335.1 Erythroxylum williamsii
TATTGATATTATTTTTTAACTTTAAATTTATATATTTTATTAAAAAATATTAAAATTTAATTTTTTTAATTTAAATTTTATTTTATTTTACTTTATTTTTTAGTATTTTATTATTATTTTTCCCAATTACTTGTATTTTTATTTATTTTTTGTTTTTAATGAATTGTTTCTGTCACCAACATCGTTCATATATTGTCTTATTTATATGTGGGTACATCGAAAATAACATCTTTATTATGTAAGGATAAGGCTGCATATTATCAGACCTCTCTATATCTCGTTTTATTATGAAATTTCGGACTGAGTGACGATATCGATGATTTATGTTATATTTATATTTGTTTATTTTTTATATGAGTTTAAATGCTCTCAATTAATTATTGATGAGATTGAATCTTTTATTATAAATAAAAATTGAAATTGAAATTATTCATGTGGAGATAATTTCTTATTGGTATACGACCACGGCCCTTCATGCTGTACAAATGGTGTCTGCTTCGGTCACGTTCCTTGTTCACTATAAAGCTAAAAACTCAAGCCATTAAACATCGCTCCCTCATTTTCTGTCACACGCATGCATAATTCAATCCCATGGCGGATCCGAAATCAACTTTCCTGAAGGTGTACTCTGTACTCAAGCAGGAACTCTTGGAAGATCCTGCTTTTGAGTGGACTCCCGAGTCTCGCCAATGGGTCGACGAGGTTCTTCAGTTTCTTTAACCATTCTCTCTGCTTTTGCTTTTCTGGGTTTTCTCTGTCATTTGTTTGGTGTTCAGCTGTCCAAAGTTTCTGCTATGTGCAATTTCTATTCATGACCTCTTTACTACGAATTGATACTTCCAATGTCAATGTTTATCTCACAATTCCTTTCACGTTCTTATGGACCAAAGAGTGCCTCGTTTTTGGCTGAGGTTCCTTTTACTATGCAAGTAACTTGTGCAGTTTTCAACTGCATTTATCTGATTCGTTGCTCTGCCTGATGCAGATGTTGGACTACAATGTTCCCGGAGGTATGATTCATAACTTATTAAGACTCTTATTATTTGAAACCATAATAATTCGGTAACATATATTGCTTCCAGGAAAGTTGAATAGGGGCTTGTCTGTGATTGATAGCTACAAATTGTTGAAAGAAGGAAAAGAATTAAGTGAAGAAGAAATCTTTCTTGCTAGTGCTCTTGGATGGTGTATTGAATGGGTAATTCTATTGAAGGAATTCGCATCCCAATTAAGTTTCACCATCGCACTAGTTAATCATTGCCTTTGAAATCAAATTTTTGCAGCTTCAAGCTTACTTTCTTGTTCTTGATGACATTATGGATAATTCACATACAAGACGTGGTCAACCTTGTTGGTTTAGGGTACCCAAGGTTTTATGTTGATGATTTTTTTCCCCCCTTCTCTCTTTTGTTTTCATTGCTTCCAAAGCAATTGACACCTGTGATTTCTTGCTTTAGGTTGGTCTAATTGCAGTAAACGATGGAATATTGCTTCGCTTTCATATTCCGAGGATTCTGAAAAACCACTTTAAAGGCAAGACATACTACGCGGATCTCGTGGATTTGTTTAACGAGGTTGGTAAAATGAGTTGCTTATATTTTCTTGAGTTACTTTCTGGGGATGTCAGTTGATTGATAATTTCAGGTATTCTTATGCAGGTGGAGTTTCAAACAACCTGTGGACAAATGATTGATCTGATAACAACACACGAAGGAGAAAAAGAGTTATCCAAATACAATTTGTCACTGTAAGTGAAACACTTGCAATTTGACTGCTACCGGCATTCTTGGGCACTTCTGAACAAGAAGCCTTGTTTTCATTCGTATATGCTAGATGGCCTAATTTGTTGAGTTTTGGCAATTTCATGTTCATAATTTGATTCTTGGAATGAGTGTGGAATTGATTTTTTTGTTGGTCTACTTCAGTAGTTTTCTGAACCTATAATTAGTTCTGAAATTGATGCAGACACAGGCGTATTGTTCAGTATAAGACTGCCTACTACTCCTTTTACCTCCCTGTGAGTGTACTTTACCGATTGAATGCCTCTCTTTTTCTGTATTAATTTAAGGTTTTCATCTCAAAAGAATCCCTTGTTGAACATCAATCTATACTCTTGAGCCTTCCTTGTTTCCAATTTCCCATACATCTAGACTGGATTTGTTTTTTGTCAGGAGGTTAAGTTTTATATAAAAATTTGCAGCCTTTATGTTGGGAAATTTTGAGAATCTGAATGATCTTCTGCCATTCAATCATTTATCTAATCAGGTTGCATGTGCATTGCTCATGGCGGGTGAGAATTTGGACAATCATGTTGATGTGAAGAACATTCTTGTGGAAATGGGAACCTACTTCCAAGTACAGGCAAGCTTAAATTGTGAATGACCTTGATACTTTCTGAAATTTCTTTCTTTCTTAGATGTGTGATGGAAAGTTTTAAATGGTAATCCTTATAAATTCAAATGCTTAAACTGCTTCATGATGTTCCTTTTCATGCATTTTTTTCCTCATCGATGTACGATTTAGCCCATCAGAATATATCCATGGAAGTCAAGTTTCATTCTTCACTCTTATGTTATCTATTCTTCTTGTGCAGGATGATTATCTGGACTGCTTTGGTGATCTCGAGACAATCGGTAAGGTAAGCACAACTGTGGTAGATACAGAAAGCTGGATCGAAAAAATGGAAATGAGATTAAGATTGAAAAATTCAAGTGTGACAAGCAAAACTACTAATCCACCTGTCTGAACCGGATTTCTCCTGAACTTCATGACTCAGATAGGAACAGATATTGAAGACTTCAAATGTTCATGGTTGGTCGTAACGGCTTTGGAACTTTGTACCGAAGAGCAAAAGAAACTATTATATGTAAGATTGTTGTAATCTTTATGTCATTATTGTCCGAATCAACATAGCTTTATATGTTTTTATTTCTGTTTCCGTCCAGGACAACTATGGGAAACCTGACCCTGCCAATGTAGCAAAAGTGAAGGCTCTTTACAATGAGCTGAATCTTCAGGTGTGGGTTTGAGCTAAAAAGAGACTCCATAGTTCAAAAGATATTCTACAATAGGTTCTGCTTTTTCCTGCATTAAGTCACTTTCTAGTTTTCTTATCAAAATTTGCTTGACAGGGTGCATTTGAGGAGTACGAGAGCAGAAGCCATGAGAAACTGATGAGTTCAATTGAAGCCCATCCAAGCAAAGCACTCCAAGCAGTGTTGAAATCTTTCTTGGCTAAAATTTACAAAAGACATAAGTAGAGTATGAACTATGAACAATTTAGTATCTGTCTGCTCCTATTCTGGGGTCATGGTTGTTTCCTAATCATCCCTGAAAACAGACTATGTGGTTAGTATATAAGTATTTTAGTCATTAGAAAATATAGTGTTTTATAGAATTTTGTTTAATAAGTATAACCTTTGGATGCGACTAATATACCTCCGAATTGATACAATAGCTTGTAAATCATATCAGCCGGATACTTTGCATTAGGCAAACTCTATATGACAAGCTCAATCGAAATAACATAGATAGAGAAAATCGACAGAGAACTTTTTGACCTCATGTCTCTTCACTCTACTAACTTGACTATCTCTATAGGGGATATTTGATCATATAATACTAAAATACCTAATTATAATGTACATATATTTACGATCCAAATGCTAGAAACCAACATAAACCTAACTCAAGTCTGACCCTACTTGAACTTAATGAGTCTGATATAAATTGACCAGACTGGGTCAAATCTAAATTTTAGGTTCAAATTTGACCCAACCCAACTTGAAAGTTTGAATACAATAAACTATAGTCAAAGTTAGTTGAGAACCTAACTGTTGACTACTTCTTCTTCCTTCTTTTTGGTCAAAATTCTCTCACTCGAACTGCCTATCTCCTTTAGGAAACTATCAATCCAACACCATTCTCTGTTCACCTTCTCCGATGTAATATTCCATATTCATTTCTTTTCTTATTCTTTTTTTCTTCTCTTCTCGATCCATCACATCTTATAAACAATGACTTCAATCTCACTAAAGAACGTAGCTAGAAGCCTAGAACTCTTCTTCTTCTTCTTCTTTAGGACAGATTTGGAAGAGCTCAGTATTTGTACCCTGTTCACTTCATCCATCCCAAAACGAACACCATCTCTTTTTTTTTCTTGTCGTTTCTCGTCCTCCGTTACGATCTAACTGCCCCTCCAGTCAAAGGTCAGGTTTGGCTGGATGTTGAGATTTGATAGGTTCGGTAAATGACCTTTAGGCTAGTCGTGGATGGTTTTGGGCTGTCCAAATCCAATTGGTTTAGGACTTGGGCCTGTCTTAAGAGACTTTTCGACTGAATCGGAAATACTCGTTAGTGAAAAAATCAGTAGATATAAGTTATAATCGGTTACGGATTGTCGATTTCTCATCAAAAACTCGTCACGCCTATTCCAACTTATTTCTATTCTTACTAAATTTTTTAACTTTATAAAGACGCATCGTGATTATCAACACTCAGTTAAAAACTTATTTAAATGTTGAATTTGAAAATATTCGATAATAAATAACATTACTCTTATTTAATAGGGAAATTGGTTTCAATAGGCTTATCTACAATGAATATACTTAAGATAATCTTAACTATAATTTAAACAAATAAATGTTATTACCTTACTAAGATCTTTAAACATAAAACTTAATTTGGAAATTGACCAAATAGAATGTCCAAAAATCAATATCTGATTTAACAAATAATCATCAACACTCAACAATACTATTTTATAATATTCATAAAATAATGAGGACTTATCTCCTGTGGTAATATAATATGAAATTTAAAAAATAATAGACTGAAAAGTCAAACACTCTGTCTGTATGCACATACACAGCCGCCGAAAGACGAAAGTTCGTAGAAAGTCGTTGCTTTATCAAGTTGCTTCCCGTGTTCTTCCTTTTTCTGTTAAATTTCTCTCAAATTCATTATCTCAAATTTCAGGGTTTTGGTTTCTGAAATTTAAGGTCGGTGACTTTTTAAATGCGTTTAATTTGTTCTTTCTTTCTTTGTGTTTTGCTGTGATCATGATCTTTTATATTTTTTCTTGCTTGGTCAGCAATGATCAGCTACAGAAGAAGACGGGACTAAATTTCTGAGCTTTAAAGTTTTCGGGCCTTTTCTTTAATAGTTGACCTCCGTTTTGGGGGTCAGGGTATCTTTTCTTTCTGTCTTGTCCTTTCTATAACTGTGCAATCATGATCTAGTAACACGCTTTTGGCATTCTTTTCATTTCATTTTCTTGCAACAAGATCATTTTGATTTCGGATTCTGCATTTTGGTTTTTGTTGCTTCAAGATTTCTGCCAAAGACTTGCCTTTTTTAATTGATTGTTCAGAGAAGACTTGTTTTTAGTGACAAAGTTGTATTCTTTATTAGAAAATATTTCTGGGTTTTATTTGATTTTGGTGGGAATTCAAGCCTTTGATTAGTTCTCTCGGTTTTTGGTCGGAATACGGAAGATGAAGCTTGTTGTTCGAATCGTAGAGGCAAGGAACTTGCCGCCAATGGACAGTAATGGATTAAGTGATCCCTACGTGAAATTGCAGCTGGGAAGGCAAAAATTCAAGACTAAAGTAGTGAAGAAATGCTTGAATCCCACTTGGGGAGAGGAATTTAGTTTCAAGGTGGACGATCTACATGAGGAACTTGTAATATCTGTGTTGGATGAAGATAAATACTTCAATGATGACTTTCTTGGGATGATTAAAATGCCAGTCTCACGTGTTTTTGATGCGGATACTAAGTGTCTTGGCACCTCTTGGTACCCCCTCCAACCCAGAAGCAAGAAATCAAAGAACAAGGATTGTGGTACGTGTGATATTTCCCTGTTCTGTTTTGAAGCGTTTGATTATGGTTTATATGATCTTTCTGCTTTATACAATGGCGTTGTTCAAGAACATCATGGTTGCATGTTCAAGGATCTATAATTCTTTACTGTGGGGTGTAGTCTGGTTTGATGTCTTGTTATAGTTGTCAATTCCTTTTGTTCTTTCTCCTTAAGTTTCTGCTTATGTTCATGGAGTTGAAAACTCAGTCTCATTGAGCAGTGGAGTTTTTCTTTTTATAATTTATATACCGAAATTTTGTTCTCATATTCTGCTCTTTATACCCAACAGGTGAAATTCTTTTAGGTGTATGTTTGTCCCCAAAGAATTTTATCGATTCAATTCCTAATGGTGATCATGCATCACAAATGGGGAAGAACGCAGAGAAAATTACAGAATCTCCTAGGCGGTCATTTAATGGCCTGACCAGATTATCCACGCCATCATCCCCATCCAAATTATCAAGGTCGTCCTCGCCATCCAGAATATCTAGGTCTTCCTCTCCACCAAAGGTAGACGAAACTGTTTCTGCTAAAGAAGAGAAGTCTTCCACACAAAAGAGTCTTGCTGTGAGAATTGCACAAATTTTTAACAAAAGTGGCGAGACAACATCGACCACTTCCACTAGAAGCATTGATGTTTCAGAGGTGCCTCAGGCTGTTGGAGCTGAGGTTTGTGAAGACAAATTGGAGGATCAGTCTTCTGGTAACTTTGAAGAACTTATGAAAGCGATGGAATCTAGGAATGACGGACGTGAAACTCCAAGCAATCTCTCAGGAGGAGTCCTGCTAGACCAATTATATGTAATTGCTCCAAAAGATTTGAACACCCTAATATTTTCACCTGATTCAAGCTTGTGGAGATCAGTGGCAGACTCTCAGGGGAACACCGAACAACAATATGGACCTTGGAAATTTGAAAATGGTGGTGCAAACTTGAAAAGGGTTATAACTTACGTTAAGGCCCCATCCAAACTAATTAAGGCTGTGAAGGCCATCGAGGAACATACATATCTGAAGGCCGATGGGAAGGTTTTTGCTGTTCTTGCGAGTGTCAGTACTCCAGATGTTATGTACGGGAGCACCTTCAGAACTGAAGTGCTTTATCGTATTACGCCTGGGCCTGAGCTGCAATCAGGAGAGGAAACTTCACAGTTTGTAGTGTCCTGGCGAATGAACTTTCTGCAGAGCACCATGATGAAGGTTATGATAGAAAATGGTGCACGGCAAGGTACAAAGGATAGCTTTGAGCAGTTTGCATCTGTGCTATCTCAAAATGTTAAGGTAGCTGATCTGAATGATATGAGATCCAATAAGGAACAAATTTTAGCTTCACTACAGGCCGAACGTCAATCAAATTGGAAACTGGCGATGCAGTATTTTGCAAATTTCACTGTAATCTCTACAGTGTTTATAGGATTATATGTCTTTGTCCACATTTGGCTGGCTGCACCTAGCACAATCCAAGGGCTTGAATTTATTGGACTTGATTTGCCTGATTCAATTGGTGAAGTAATTGTGTGTGGTATTCTAGTTCTTCAATGTGAAAGGGTGCTTGGGTTGCTTTCACGCTTTATGCAGGCCAGAGTGCAAAGGGGTAATATGCAATCCCTATTAGTGAAAACATACTACTCCGTGAAATATAATTTTACCTCTAGGCTTTTGCTGAATGCTCTATACAAATTATTGTTAATGATTGTTTTATGCTTTGGTACTTATTATATGACTTGAGAAATATAATGGTTCTGAAATTTGGTATCTATTTCCATGTTTCTTATATTTAGGCAGTGATCATGGAATCAAAGCACAAGGAGATGGGTGGTTGCTTACTGTTGCCTTGATTGAGGGGAGCAATTTGGCTGCTGTTGATTCTAGTGGCTTATGTGATCCATATGTGGCCTTCACTTGTAATGGGAAAACTAGAACAAGCTCCATTAAGTTCCAACAATTTGACCCGATGTGGAACGGTGAAGTATTTTTCCTATAAACTATTTTAATTTATAACTAGAAACTTATCGTGTATCTTGAAACTTTGGTGGTCACATAAACATTATCAAATGCTTTTAAATTGAGTTTTTTGGAAACTGTCGTGATAAGTAATTTCAATAGGACATGTTGGCATTTGCAGAAATATTTGAATTTGATGCCATGGATGAGCCTCCTTCAATGCTGGATGTGGAAGTTTATGACTTTGATGGGCCTTTTAGTGAAGCTACGTCTCTAGGGCATGCGGAAATTAATTTCCTAAAATCTAATTTATCAGATCTAGCTGATGTTTGGGTTCCTCTTCAAGGAAAGCTATCACAAGCATGCCAATCGAAGCTGCATTTAAGAATTTTCCTGAACAACACAAAAGGTGGCAGTGTTGTTAAAGACTACTTGAGTAAAATGGAGAAGGAGGTGGGGACAAAGGTAAATGGCTGGTCATTCTTAGCTGAGCTTTCACTTCTGTTGTTTTACTCGATATAGATCCATTTTCTTATACATTCAAGTATGGATGTAATTTCATAGATAAGCTTGCGTTCCCCTCAAACAAATTCAGCCTTCCAGAAGCTCTTTGGGCTCCCACCTGAGGAATTTCTCATCAATGACTTCACTTGTCACTTAAAGCGTAAAATGCCTCTACAGGTTTGACTTCATGATATTGAAATTTTCTGATGATCCTTGAGTCTTTTGATAGTCATTTCATTCCTTTTCTTTTTCTTCATTTGATAGGAAAATATGACATTGAGCCATACATGTTTCTTCATTTATTATTGACATGCACCATTGTGTCTTCAGGGTCGCCTATTTCTGTCAGCACGAATAATTGGGTTCCATTCTAATATATTTGGACACAAGACTACGTTCTTCTTTCTTTGGGAGGACATAGAAGGCATTCAAGTTTACCCTCCTACTCTGTCATCAATGGGCAGTCCTGTTATTGTTTTCACACTCCGACAGGGCAGAGGTATGGATGCAAGGCATGGGGCAAAATCCCAAGATGATGAGGGGAGGCTGAAGTTCCATTTCCATTCTTTTGTATCCTTCAGTGTAGCACACCGGTAAATGATTGATGCAATGCCTTCATCCATTTGGTTGAACTTGTACTAGTGGAGTGATGTGGCTGTTATGCGGTGGATTTTTTTATAATTATATTCACATTTTTCTTTTTGAAGTAAACTCGATAATCATATTGATGATGTGCAATTAATTGTTGGGGGATTTTGGAGGACTTCATAAAGTATGATTTTCCGTTGCCACCTTCATGTTCACCTTGATAACGCCTGGGAAATTCAAATGCTTACTGCATTCAACCTTGCTTGCCAGTCATTAGGGTCTCTGATTGGTTATTATAGAGAGGCTTATTCTGAAAACCTGCTTCTTCTTGACTATGCTATCACATTCCACCGAATGAACCAAATGAGCTTGTCTAGTACTGATGTACTTTTTTCAGTTGCTAAGATATTCTTTTCTCTCGTATCTATATAACTAATATCCTCATTTGTCTTCAAAATTTCAAACATTGATGTATATACTGAATAATTTTGTTTTATAGTTTGTTTGTCCTGTGACTGGTGCATAATAATAGATGGAGAATTGACTCTATAACATTAACTAATTTAATGTTCGTATACTCAATAGGACAATCATGGCTCTATGGAAAGCTAGAGCATTGACTCCTGAGGTGGTTCAGTTAATTGAAGAAGAATCTGATAGTAAGACCCTTCAAACAGAGGAGAGTGGCTCCGACATTGGTCTTGATGATGTCAGCATGTCTGAAGTTCATTCTGCTTATCTTTCTGTCCCTGTAAGTATTCTTGTTCTCTCTTGATGTCTCACTTCTTTATTCTATGCCTGAGGATGCATAATGATGATATGCTAACATTCGTATATCTGCACGTTCAACTTAGTTTGCATTATGTTTTTAAGATCTTTATCTGATTGTGCTTGATAATGTTCTAGGTGGATTTTGTTATGAAACTGTTTGGTGATGCTGAATTGGAGCGCAAAGTTATGGAAAAATCTGGGTTTGATAACTATTCTTGTACGCCGTGGGAATCAGAGAATGATGTTTATGAAAGGCAAATATATTACAGATTTAACAAACGTGTATCTCGTTATGGAGGAGAAGTTACAAGCACTCAGCAGAAATACCTCCTCTCTGATAAGAAAGGATGGGTAGTGGATGATGTTGCTACCCTTCATGGAGTGCCGCTTGGTGACTGTTTTAATGTATGGTTGCGACTTGAGATTGTTCTTTAAATGTCTCTGCTTCATTAAGTTCGTCTGTCACTCATGCCCCCACATTTTGGCACCCTCTCTCCCACTTTTTCTATTTCCTTTGCTGGCGTCGGTTCGACTCTTCCCGATCTTTGACTAATATCTGGCATGAATTTTGTTTTGCAGATTCACCTGAAGTTCCAAATTGAGGACATGCCTTCAAAGCCAAAAGGCTGTCATGTGCAGGTATCCTTTGGACTTGCTTGGCTTAAAAGCACTAAACATCAGAAAAAGATAACAAAGAACGTTCTTTTGAATCTCCAAGATCGCTTGAAGACGACACTGAGCTTTGTCGAGAGGGAGTATTCAAATAGATAATATGTTCCCGCAAAACTTGACAATTATGTTTTGTATGGACTCTGCTGATAAAGTTGAAAATTCCAGATATACATCTACACCAAAGATGCTCCCTCGTGATCCGTGAATTCCTTTTGCGGAGTCCTGCAGACTTATGTTAGGATGTGTGGAGGAGGCCACAGGTTTTCCTTCTTGCCTTAATGTGACTGATTGTGATGGCAATAGGAATGGGAACTATGAACAATGAAAATCCTTGTTAGAAACAGTATGATGCCTGAAGTGCTAGCAACGTTGATAAAACCCCTTTCTTTTTACCTGTTTACAAGTCAATGATTTAAAGACTCCTGGTCAGGACCTATTGGATGATAGCAGATCAACTTACAGGTGATACTTGTAAGAATAGGGAATATGTATAGAAGTAGAAGATGCAGTAGCTAAGCCTGGCTGCAGAGCAACAGCCAAATCATTCTTTTATAAATTTAGCAATATCAGATTTCAGATTCTCATTTTTTGTTGTAATATGTAGAAGGGTTATCTGTTCATAAGTACTGTAAAAAATGTGCTATAACCTATTTGTTAGTTCTGTTTATATGACACAAAGATTATTATACCAATTAGTAAAAAGGGACCATCTTTTGTTTAAATCATTCATACTCTTCAGGTTTTAATTGCTCTTGTTTTCCATCTGTTTGAGCTTTTTGAACTGACTAGACACATTTCAGGTTTGATTGCCTTAACCGAACTCAACTTATTTCGAACCGGTTTGAAAAAAAATGATATTATTTTGTTCAATAGTTAAAAAATTAATTAATTAAAAAATATCACCAATATTATAGAGAGGGAAGATAATACCATGAGAATGAACATGGCGATGTGCAACTGGTCTACAAGGCAGATTGCTTCATGCATTGTAAACATCACTCGTGATGAGGCCCTTCTCCCTCCAGTATGAGCTCTCTCATTATTAAATTTTATGGACTTTTTAAGAATAAAAGTGCCAACCCAAACCCCAAAGTTCATCAGGTAAAACTCTCCTGTTTTTGATTCTTTAAAGCAATTGTCTTTTTCATTTTTTGTAGTTGTACTAATTCTGGGTAAGGACAAATATTTTAGCCCTGCTGTTCTGGAAGTTGGGAAACTTTGTTGTTCTTATGAATTCAAACTATATGTGGGTTTCTGGTTTTTGTTCGTTTTTTTTCAGTTGGGATTTGGTGGGGTGTATCAGTTATAAGATTTTGTGATGATAATGCGTTCAATGTTGTTTTTTTATCTAATGGTAAAGATGGCATCTTTATTACTGCCACTCTTATAGCTTTCGTTGCGTTGCGTTGCGTTTGGATAGGAAGGTGGCTGGACGCGGTGTGCTCTCTTGGAACTATACAAATTTGAGCGTCTGTGTCAGGGCCTTTTTTAAGTTCTAGTGCCTCCTGAGATGCTAATCTATGTTGATTCTGGGGAAGAGGCTTAAGTTGGTAGCATCAAAGAGTAGATAATGTATGGTAGTGTTGGTTTAGAACGATGTAAGAAAGCTCAATTTACAGAACCATTTTCAGTTACTGCCAATTCGGCTTCAAATGCCAATCACCAACAGGTTTCCAGATCGGTTAGTCAATGGTCTGTTCAGCATTTGCAGTCTCAGACACAAACACAGTTCCAACAACAGTTCTATGCTGCTCAAAAGGCAGATCCTGAGGCAGGGTCACTGGTGGGGCAGACTCCACAGCTGATCCAGGTTGGAGGGGGACAATCAACCTGACAACCTCCTGACTGGGCAATTGAACCTCGACCAGGAGTTTATTATCTTGAGGTTTTAAAGGAAGGAGAGGTTCTTGATCAGATTAACCTGGAGAGGAGGAGACATATCCTTGGCACTTGGCAGCCAATCCATTACTTGTGATTTTGTGCTTGATCATCAGTCTGTGTTACGACAACATGCTATCGTCATTCCTCACAAGAATGGAAGGTGTGGTAGTTGCCAAGAAACTTAATGCTTTCATATATTGTGTTGTTGCTAACTATTTTCTTGTTTCATTTAGAACCACATGATTATATTCTGCTGATACCTTCTCTCACTCTCTTCCAATTAGCTTCCTGGGAAATTGAATTGTCAGGAAAGAACCAGAGCCCTAAAAGTATGTTCCTTTTACTGTCAGGGGCTTCTAGTTTGATTTTGGCATGTTATGTTTTAGGATGATTAACATAATCCTTGTGGATTTACAAGAACTCCCCCCTGAGTAAGGAGAAAGTTGGATAATCATTTGGATTGTAACTTCTGTAGAATAAGCTGCATGAAACAGATTGATATATTTACCATGCCTTAAGTATTTTGATTAAGTTGATATTCATCCTAATATCTCGTCGTTTGTTATACTTGATAGATTAGAAAAATGAAGTGTTAGGATTTACAGTCCACCTAACTTTTTAAAGCTTCAGAAGCGTTTTATTGTAATCAAACATGATGCAGTTGCCTATGAGTTTGACTACTGTTGAAATAGAGATTATATTACTCTCCCTTGGTTACTTGACTTCATCAGTACACTTCTAACTCTTGCAGCATTTATGTAATTGATTTGGGGTATGCTCATCGTATATTTGTGGCAAATGAGTGGTTAACAAAAGATAACCCTGTCGATCTTGAAGTGGGGCAGTCTTTGTGATTTGCTGCCTCAACACGAACTTAATCTCGAGAAAGAATGATGCAGCTCTTTTTCCTCACCATCCTCCTCCTTCAGAGGTTAAGTTACCACCACCCCCAGATCCAGCTGAAGAAGAAGCTGTTGTAGCATATAATACTCTTCTTAATCATTACGGCATGACAAAGCCAGATTTACCATCAAAGTCTAGCAAATCGGACAACTTATTGGATAGACCTGTAAAGAAAATAAAGAAAGCAAGGTAGTTTTCAGGGATCAAGTTGGGGATAAGCTGGGTGAAGTGGTTGGTATTTCAGATGGAGTAGATGTAGAAATGGAACCTGGTCCTATAAGCGTCAAAGAAGGAAGCCTTGTTGGCAAATATGAATCTCTTGTGCAGCCTATGGTAATATCCAAAGGCAAGGAGCATTCATCAACAAAGGAAAACAGTGGTTCTGCAAAAGGTGTGACAAATAAGCTCCAAGAAGTGTCGAACAAGGTCAAAACCACTCCACAAACTACAATGTATGATGAACCTTATGGAGACTCTTTCTCTGGTAAGGTAGGCTTTTTGTGGCAAAATCTACTGTTAGTTCTGGTGATAAACTACCTCCTCCAACTGATTATCCATAGGGAAGGCTGCTGGTTCGTCAAGGATAAAGCCCAGAAAGGTCTCAAACTCGAATAATCACAAAGATGATGAGGATGATCTGTTTGGTGACTGAACTTGCTTTATGCTTCTATTGATGGCTGATGCTGTGGATAGCTGTAGTCTGTATAAGATGCCATTGTTTCTGCTGTAAATGGGAAGTTTTTGTTACAATTTTGGTTTTGTACTTGCACATGCTTTGGCAGGGAAAGGTAATTGCACATGTAAGTTAAGCTTTGTATTTGAGAGCAAAGTTACAGAAGCAATTTAGTGATTCTTTTGTTCTATCTCAAGGTATATAGTTGATCCAAAGTTTTTCATTAGGCTTCTTAAAATTAGCCTAAAGAATGACATTTACTCTTGTCAGGGGAACTTGACAGACAATCTATTCAGAAGAGAGCAGGACCAACAATGAGGCAGTGTGTGGGAAAACTAGGTAACCATTTTAAGATTTCTTGGAAATGCATTCTCGTTACGAAGTGCCAGGACCTCTAACTGCAGGCTGTGGATGTAAGCCTATTCTGAATAGGGATGGCAACAGGCTATCTATGCCGGACCCTAATCTGACCTTTTTTTCTGCCCAAGTCTGGCTTAAAATTTAGTGAGGTTCGGGTTGAACAGTTCAAACCGAACTAAATCATGTTCGGACAGCTCAAAGTTTGATCAGGCTAGAGATTAAAACAACATTGTTTTGATAAAATTCAGTAAAACGATATTCTTTTGGTCAATTGATTCTTTTAAGTTATTGAACCAAAATAATATTATTTTGTTCGAAATAATTCATATCAATTTGAGCCAACCCTTCTTAGGTTTAATTTTAACTTAAAACTTGACTATTTCTGGTTTGATCTGTTAACTTCAAATTGGACTGAATCAGATCAAAATTAGTATCACTGAAGCCTAATATGCAAAAACACTGACAAAATAATAAGAGAGAGTCAAAAACATTGAGCTTCAAGTTTGGTTTGGCTGAGACCCACACCATCATATCTAGAGGTTTTGTCCCCTTTGGTCTCCTAGACTTCCTTATTCATCTCTTTTCTTGAAGAGATTCGGGAATTGAACCTATGATCTCAGGATTTTGTTAGGTGCAAGACTCATGTTTAATACCACTATAACTCAAGTGGTGTCAGGCGTGGCTCACCCAAACCAAAGTTGAAAAGGTGAAAGTGCTTCAATTTTGTAAACCTGAAGTTTCTTTAGCGATTGCCGATCCTTCTCACCCCTTTTCCATTCTCCAATAACAGAATCATGCTCTTACGTGACCATATCACATAATCATTGCAATTTGCAGCACTTAAAAAAGAAAAAAAAACCACTTTTTTTTTTTTTTTTGGAAACTCGAGGGAAACATATGCTCTCAAGAGCTACTATTGATTGGCAGCGAGTCAAATTATGGGGACTTTCATGTTTTCTCATATGTCAAACTGAAAATGATATGACCATAGCAAGACCTAGAAACAATGGACGAGCACCATATCTAGAGATTTTATTTTGGTGTATAAAGTTTTTGTTTCCAATCAATGTATCCATACGAGCCTGATCATGGAGGAGTCAATTTTCAGAAGAGTCTTAAAGGTTTCCGAGTGGAAAGGAGAATTTTCAAAAGCTCTTTAGACAAGAGTTGTTATTTTTTTATTTTTCAAAACAAAAATTATTAAAGTTAATATGATTATATTCTTATTATAAATAATAGTTACATATTAGATAAAAATAAAAATAAATTAATTTTATCATAAAAATTAAATAAAATATTTATTCATAATTATTAAACCAAAGTTTATTTAGAATCTATAAATTTAGAAGATTTTAAATTTAAATTACATTTATTAAGTAATTATTAAATTAAATTATTTTTATAATTAAAATTAAAATTTTAAATTAATTATAAAACTAAAATATATGAAATTGAATTATTAATATTTTTTATTAGTAATTGACGAAAGATAACTTTGAACTAATTGGTAAAATTTGCTTTTTTGTGATCAGAAGATCACAAAGTGTCAAAGTTCGAGTCACGAAAAAAGGCTACTATCATTAATGACCCTCTTCTAATTCTCGCAAAGCGAGAAGTCTTGTGTATAAATTCTATCATGCTTGTGTTTGTGATGTTATATAATTAAATAATATATATTAAGTTAACGCTAAATCATATTATAACAAAAATGAAATCAATTTTTATGATTTTCATA
>JANITW010000003.1:7375517-7389093 GCA_027564335.1 Erythroxylum williamsii
TTATTCAAATAATATCTCATGGTATTAAATTTTATAAAAATAATTAAAAATTTTAATTGTCGTATAAATTATACAAAGAAGCCATTACATGATAATTTTAATAAATTTTTTTACATTTTATAAAAATGATTAAAATCTTTTGAACAATAATGCCGGTTAATATATTTTCTCAAATCAGACTTAAGTTAGATAGTTTAATTGAGTAGCTGTTGATGCTCTTAAGAGGCGTGGATAGATGGTTGAGAACGGAGTTTGGTTTCGGTCAAATCTTAGGTTCGATTTCATATTAACCCATTTTTTAAGAGCTTGAGGCAGTCTGAATTTTAATCATAAGTAGAGTGTCAGTTCGGCCTTCGCATTTGAAAAATTATAACTTCAACCTTTGAATTTAGTGTTTATAGATAGTCAAGTTTTGAAAATAAATTTAATTTTAAGCAATCAATCTATTAAATTTCGTATAGTTTAATTTGCTGATGTGAATGATTTATGTAATATTTAATTAACATAATATATTAAATAAATTTAAGTTATAAATTTTTTTTAAAAATTATCAAAAACTAAAAATCTTGAATAAAAAATTGAAAAGATTGCGACGTTTTGAATTTATTATCCCTACTACATCTTGCTGTTACCTTTTTATATAGTTTCGTTCAACCAGTTAATCATATAGTATGCCTTTCATTCATTACCATCTTGTTGACTAATTCCAGCCAACCCCCCCTCTGTCTCTCTCTCGCTTACTCGCTCCTCTCCACTAGTCTTGGTGAGGAAAAAAAGAGAAGACTCATTTTCTCTTTTAAGTTGCTTGTCTGAGTCACTGGTGGCTAGTCGTGTTGTTTGACAGAAACCCACAAACTCAAGCTCTCTCTCTCTCACTCTCTCTCTCTCTCTCTCTATCTATCTAGAATTCCATGCATGAAACCAACAAGGCCTTTACTTTCTTGTGGCATATGTTCATCTCATCTGCATGTCTGTTGATGGGTGCATGTTAGTTTCTGAGTTTAACTGCCCCTACTTGTACTGACTACTACTATTGGATTCATATCAGAAAGAGTTTCTGTTGTTCATTAAGCTGAACTCAAGACCTGGAAGCCAAAGTTTTGCAGCTTTTTTACCACATGTTAAATGTTGGTATTCCTTTGGAGTCACTAAACAACACCAATCAGGTACTCATGGTACGTTCCTCCTTTCGCTATAGATATGTTCTTTGCATACATTTAACAACACATGACCGGACGGACACTTGCTGGTACATGTGTGGATGTATGTTTAACTATTAACAATATAGTTCGTGTTCTGGTTCAGTCCCAATGATGATAGTGCTAATCTTTTTTCTGTTGGTATATAGATAATTGGATGAGTTGATTGACAGAAATCTGTTTGGCCTGTTTTTATTGTCTGTCATTGAAGAGCCAACTAGAAAATCTCAAGGTTCTTATTTGTTCTGATATGCTCAGATGTAGATTCTGCCCGACTTACCTAGAGGATTTAAAAGAAATATATAAAAAGAAGTATAATTTAAAGAAATTCCCATAGGATATGGACAAGAAGAAAACTACGAAAACCTTTCTGGGACCTCATTGACAAGTTTCTTTATCAATTACACAAAAGGGGAATACTATCATAAGCATAAAAAAAAAGGGGAAGACTATCGTAAGCATCAAATTATATATATATAGAAGTGTCTTTGGAAGCCATTGGAGATTCTTCTATACATTGAAGCATTCAATGGCCTTGTCTGGTTTTGGACTGGTGATGTAGTAAAGCAAGCAGCTTTGGCTTTTAGAAAAAGGGTCTGTTATACTTTTCCTGTTTAGAAGGAGATCTTAAGGGCTCTCTCATGGGTACTTGATGCTTTGCTATATTAAGCAATGAGTTCCTCATTTTTCCTTCACCACCATTGGCCTGACACACCACTGAATTAGATATGAACCAATCAATGGTGATAAAGGCACCTGGGCCAGCACCACATGATTTTTTTTTTCTTTTTTTCCTTTCCTTTCTCTCTGGACCACTTCAAACAGTCGATCTTTCTTAAGAATGGGAAGGTCATGCTTTTATTCTTCAATTATGACACTTAACCAAATCCAAAGCCACCCCACTTAGAAAATGCTCAGAAAAAGTAACTGTATTGTGTTCAAGAACATCATCGAGCTGCCTAAAAAGACAATTGCTTGAGGCTCAGTAGAATAGGAAAGTAAAAAAAAAACGTTTGTACAAGTTATAATTAGTCACCATTGTTACCGTTAGTAGTCCAAGTCATTTTCTTCTGAGTTGTCACCATGTTCACATTGATCATAGTTAGAACTTAGAAGTTTTGTCTGATATATTCACGTCCTTGAAAATGTTAGAGACCTGGGGTTTTTTTGGCAAGCTTTTTCAGGCTTGACTTTATACTTTTAAGTTTTAACACAAAAAAGATTACGTAAAAATGAAAATTATGTTAAAAGAAGTATTGTTGAATCACTCTCTCTGCATATAAAAAGCTTGATGGCTCTTCTCTTGTGTATTTTTTAGACCAATAACGTGCATTTAATACCCATTTAAAAGTTCTTTTCTTTTATACTGTCTTTCTTTGTCCTCATTGATAGGTCTGAAGTTTCACAATAAAATAGAGTCTGAAAAAGTCTGATAGCATACAACCTTACTATTAATACATGATAATGATATTGCTTCAAAACAACCATACATACAATTCACTTTGTTTTTAACTACATTTAGCCATACCTTATGTAATAAGTGACATAGAAAAATGCCAAATTTACAAGAAAAATGCAAATTTCAGGGTAATTTCAAAGACATTCACGGATTGCTTCTTGTGGGATTTCTTGCCATTTTCTCTCCTTCAAGAAATAGTATTCCATTCCTTTTTACACCAAACAGTTAAATAGGAGCGTTCACGTTACTTTTTAACAGTCCATGAACATTCAATGCTTCCCGAGGGAAAAGATGAGAAAGGAAGCATTCGAGCTCCCTAGACGTACAAGTATACCATTAATGGAGTATCTTTACTTGATCTAGAAATATAAAGGCTCGTCAGTCATTAATGTCTAAGTGGGCAGCCATAGAATAGCTTCGTTTACTCCACCACCACCATCTCTTCCACTATTCCTTTCTAACGTTTGAGTCGCATTAAACAAAAACCCTTCTGACATTTACTGCGTGGCGAGCGCTACTCTCTTACCAAATTCCTCGAAACCGGATTCTCCGGAAGTTCTAGTCTCGAACGTAACAACTGTCGTAGTTTTAGCAGAGAAGTACAAATATCCCAAGGTGCTATGTAGGACATGCGGTGAGGGTGTGAGTGTGGCCTGAGTTGCTGTAAAACTATATTTAATGAACTTCGACCACCTTGAGGTAACTTTATAATGGAGCTGCCAAAATTTTATCATACAACTTTGCATGGATTTGTTGGGATTTTGGGGTCTGAAAGGTAATGGAACTGTTACAGTTTCTTTTTATGAGTCTTTCTGGCATCATCATCGTCGTCATTATCATCCCTCCTCTTCTCTACTATCTCTCAGTGCCTGCCAGCAAAAAGTTGATGAATTGTCTGCAATATTTCTCTTTGTTTCCCCCCTGTTTGTGCAGGTATGGAAAACACTACATAACTTCCATATTTAAAGGGCTTGTAGGGTTGGTGAAGATGATGGGACCCTTGTTGGACTAAAGGTGAGGTAAGGCTTCTTGTCAATTTGCATTGAAACAGTGAATTGTGTATTATTTTTGCATGACCTTTTGATTTCCAAAGCTGTAAGAGTAATGTGGCTGGATGGACAAGTTTTTCATGGCCTCTTCTTCTTCTTCCTCTTCCTCTCCAATTGCAGCTTTTCTGTCCTCTTCTTCTTTATCTTTATGCTTATTTTGGACATACCTGGGAGCCAACTCATGATGAGAAATTCATTCAGGAAACAGTCCTCTCAACTGTCGCAGCTGTTAGATTGAGTGCTCTTTTGCCTTAGTTACTTTTTCTTGAAAGTATGCCATGAATGAAATCTGGAAATTTCTCTGTACAAGTTGATTCAAAGATTTAATTTCGTCAATTCTTTCAATTCCCTCTAAATCTTTGCATTTTTCCAAAGAGTTTTATTTTATACTTGAATTATCAAATTATTATTATATTTTTAGCACAACAGTCTTTTTCAGGTTCCCTTCCCATATTTTACCTCCGTCCAAACAGGATATGAAGTAGAGATGAAGGAATCAACTATAAAACACTGAATTGAAAACAAAATCAGATCGAAAGGGGTTATAGAATTGATTGAGATGAATCTTGGTTTTCCATCTTGAGTAACAACTGTTTGCTTTTTTTAGTTTTCAGGTCTACTGAACTAGAACAATGTATATAGAAAAATATTAAAATTACCTGATTTACCATTTCTGCTGGAAAAAATTGGCTCAGAAGTTAAATATTTGTATGGTATTAACTGCTTATTGCAGCCAAGTTGTTGATAATGGGGAACCCTTAAAATTGTGTTGTGGAAAGTGAGACATTAAATTTGAGTAGTTCGGTTGCGTTGTCATTTTCCCTTTCTCTTCTTTTACATCTGTTTCTTCTGCAGAGTGATATTACTCCAAGTATATCACAGTTCAGATTGCTCAAGGAAAGTAAGTCATTTCAGTTTCGTTTGTTCATCTGCAGGTGGCTCAATCATTGGATCTCTTTGGAGTAAGGCTCTGCAAGGGCATGTCTTGTTATTGTGAAGTAAAACTTTCGTACAATTACCATTCAACTGAAGGTATAAAGAACTGCAACAATGAAGTATATGAAACTGGGTACACGGCCTGATACCTTCTATACAGAAGAGGCTACCAGGTGTGTTCTTTGTCACACCCTCAATAGCTTCTTGTCATGGAAAGTTCCATATGAATTTTGTCAATTTACTTGTTAACAACATGCAGGTCCGTTGTGACAAATACGCAGAGTGACCTTGTCATACAAATCAACAACATTAGTTATCTTCTCCATAAGGTATGATTTAATGGAGTTGAAAAATGATATCATGTACTACTTCCATTTGAGATTGAGATTTACTCCATTTGAGATTGAGATTTACTTCATTTGTAAAGGCTTGGAACTTTAAGAATGATGAAAGGTTAGAAGAGCCAAGGATTGTCCTACCCGTTGTACTGCATTAACAAATTCCTCTGTATCTTAGATTAGTTGGATTCTTATTGATTTTGCTGCTTTTAGCTGCAGTTTTCACTTCTTCCAAAATGCGGCCTCTTCCAACAGCTATGTTTGGATTCGGACAATTCGAATACTGTTACTATAGAGCTTCATGACATTCCTGGTGGGGAGGATGCTTTTGAATTGTGTGCTAAATTTTGCTATGGAATAACAATCAATCTCAGCGCCCACAACTTTGTGCCTGCATTATGTGCTGCCAAGTTCCTCCGAATGACAGAATCAGTTGAGAAGGGGAATTTAGTACTTAAACTTGAGGCATTCTTCAATTCATGCATCTTGGAAGGTTGGAAGGATTCTATCATCACTTTACAAAGCACTGTGAAGTTACTTGAATGGTCCGAAAATCTAGGAATCATCAGAAGATGCATTGATTCGATAGTTGAAAAGATCTTGACACCACCAGCAAAGGTTGTCTAATTACTTCTGCTCTCTCTTTGCAGCATTCGATAGAGGCATTGTCTTTTTTTCCTTCTCTTCAATTATTTCCATTGCAGGTCACATGGTCCTATACTTACACCAGACCAGGATTCAAAAAGCATCAGCAGTCTGTCCCTAAGGATTGGTGGACAGAAGACACGTCTGAACTTGACATAGATCTTTTCCGATGTATAATTACTGCTATCAGATCAACACACATGCTGCCGCCACAGCTTATTGGTGAAGCCTTGCACGTTTACGCCTGTCGTTGGTTGCCAGACACTACAAAGGTTATACCTCCTGAAACTTCAGGCTCTCAAACTGAAAATGTTGCGGGAAAGAACAAAATCCTTGAAGCCATTGTGAATATGATTCCTGCAGATAGAGGGTCATTATCTGTTGGATTCTTGCTGAGACTTCTGAGCATAGCAAATTACCTAGGAACATCTGCAGTTATAAGGACAGAACTCATTAGAAGATGCAGTCTGCAGCTTGAAGAGGCATCAGTGAATGACTTGCTTTTCCCTTCACATACATCCTCCGAGCTGCACTTTTATGACATCGACTTGGTTATGTCTGTGGTACAAAGTTTCATGGTTTTATGGAGAAGACAATCACCTGGACCAGCACAGAACGCCGAGTTCTTGAGATCGATTAGAAAGATTGCAAAGCTCATTGATTCTTATCTTCAAGTGGTTGCCAAGGATAAAAACACGCCAGTAGCAAAAATGGTAGCTCTTGCAGAAGCTTTACCAGATGTTTCCAGGAAAGATCATGATGACCTTTACAAGGCAGTCAACAATTATCTCAAGGTATGAAATGAAAATACTTAATTCCTATTTATCAGACATAGCTAATTTATCTTAATTCATTTATATGACTAATTCCAGTTTCAACATTTTTCAGGAGCATCATGATCTAAGCAAAACAGACAAGAAGCAGCTGTGCAAAATCTTAGACTGTCAAAAACTATCACCAGAAGTTCGAGCTCACGCAGTCAAGAACGAGAGGCTGCCATTAAGAACAGTTGTGCAGATGCTCTTCTTTGAACAAGAGAAAGGTTCAAGGCCAGGGGATCATCAAGAGCTACTCTTCAAAGGGAAAAAGACACAGATTACTGACAATCTGAGTTCATTACAATTAGGCCAAGAAGAACAGTCTAGCAGAGTGGAAGGACTTAGAAAAACAGCAGTATCAGAGACCAGCATAAGTGATGGTCAAAAAATGAAGAAAACAGATAATAAACCAATGCATGAATTAGACAAAAGAGTAAAACCAGAGATAGAGGAACCAGAAACAGTGAAAAGAAAGGAAACTAGAGAAGAAGGTGGTTCAGGAAGCATCAAGTTGGAGTCTAAGAAGGTAATTACTCGAAGATTAGACCATGCTCGTGATAACAAAGGTAGGGACAGATAGATAGATAGATGTTAGTGAAATTTAAGAGCACCCCATTAAAGCTGGATTGCTCTGCTGTGGTTTGTCTTCTTTGCAAGAAGTGTCTAATGTTTCCAACACTAGTTTATTATTCATTGACGTTGAAAGGACTTCTAATGCATTCTTTTACTCCAATGAATAGAAAAAGCAAAGCAATAATCAAAATCAATGATTAATTAAAACAATTTATTTCAGATGTACCCAAAAAAAAAAGAATGGAAATAATTAATATGTATTTTCCATGTCTAAAAGAATTGAAATAATTAATATGTATTTTCCATGTCTAATTATTTTGGTTTAGATAAATTATTTTATGAACTCGTAATAACTTATTTTGAATAAATTAGTTAATAACAAATTTAAGTCAAACTAAATCTAAATATTTGTTGAAAATTTTGAAATGCTAATTAAACTTATAGATGTTTTAAATTTTTTTGAACTTATATAAACAATGTTAAAAAACAGATCGGAAGTTAAACCGGTAAAACAATAATTTTAAAGTTTAATCCGTTATAAAATTGGTTAAAATTGAATAAATTAAATAATTTTTTAAATTATTGAAGAAGATTATCCTTATTAATCGAAAAATATAAAGTTTAATTGAAAAAGAAGACTTTTAAATAAAAATTAATTTATTAATTTTAATTTATTAAAATAATTATTTTTAATAAACTGATCGATTTTTAACACAAAGATTATTAAATTAAATCGAACTGAAAAGTTAAGAACTGAATCGAAAAATTAGTCAGTTTAAAATTTCGTTATTAAACTAACCGAACCAGTTCGGGTTTTTAAAACATTAATATAAGCGTAATAAAATACACTTAATTATTTGTAATAGTAAAAAATCAATATCCTTTATAATTTTATATAGTACATACAAGTTTTTTTGTTTTTATTTTATTTGTTAGAATAAAAGTAATTAAATGACTTATTAAAATAGAATAAGACTTTTAAGATTCCTAAGTTTTAAGATAAATTATAATTAAATCTTATAAAGTAAAATTTTTGTTAATTAAATTCTTGAAATTGAAAATTATAAGTATAAAATTTTAGAAATGTCAATTTTAGCTTGAGTTGATCAGGCCACAAGTGAGTCATAGGTCAAAATTGTTTGGACTAATCGGCTCGACTGTAATATTAAAAACGATATTATTTTTTAATTTTTTTTAAAATATATAAAGTGAGCTGGGCTAATCCGATCTACTTATGATCTATTAGGCTAAGGGCATCTCCAACCAAGACACCAAAACACCAAATTTGGTGTTTTAGTGCAAAAAACCTACTCCAACCAAGGCACCAAAAGTACACACTAAAATGGTGGAATGAATAGTATCACATCAAATTTAGTGTGTTACTATTCATTACACCAAAAATACAAAAAGACTAATTTATCCACTTACTTTTTAACTTTTTCCTTTTATGTCCCTTTCACAAATTGATTTATTTACATAATTGACTAAGTAATTAAATTTAACATATTTATTATGTTACATAAAATATATCATTACAAAGATCTCATTGAGACATTTAAAACGAGACTAATATTGAATATAATATTAAATTTATTTTTAATTTTTAATTTTAATTTTTATTTATAAGTGTTATAAATTCATGAATAAAATATGTTAAGAACAAAAAATAAATTTGAAATAAAAAGTACATAAATTTAAACCACACAGTTGATTTTAAAAATTAAAACTCAACATAATTATTTGAAATTACATCTAGACTTAAATAAATTACAACAGAAATCAGACTCGAGATTGTAATCAAACTAAAATAACAACAATAAACTTAAAAATAAAACTAAAACACTTGAAATATTAATTTAATATAAATAATTAATAATTTAGAAGGTCATCCCCATTATTAATTATATTATTCAAGGAAAATTGTTTGATACTGGATATTATTTAGCTGATAATATTTACTTAAATGATCTACCTTGGTACAAACCATTCATGATCCTCGAGGTCAAAAAAAAGTTATTCGCGAAGATGCAAGAAACATGTAGGAAGGATGTCGAGCGTGCATTTGGAGTTCTCCAGTCGAGATTTACTATTATCAAGGGACCGGCACGTTTTTGGAAAAAATCCGCATTACATGATATTATGTCAACATGCATTATAATGCATAATATGATCAGTGAGGATGAACGTGATACTCAAGTGACTATACAAGATTGGAGCGAAACATCAGTCTCTAAAATTAATATCAATAGAGACGATACATTTATATTTGAAGAATTCCTTGCTAGACATAGGCAAATTAGAGACAAAGAAGTTCATTATGAACTTCGTAATGCACTGATTGAACATTTGTGGGAACAACATGGAAAGTCAAATAATTAGAGGTTAAATGAGAAATTTTAATCAGTTTATATTTGTGTATGTTATTAATTTGTTGTTGCAATAATATTAAATATATTTTGTAAATAATACTAATTTAATATAAAGTATATATTAATTAATTAAGAATAATGATTTTTATTTTTATTTTTAATAATAAATAAATAAAAATTCTTGTATAAATATAAATTAATTTAGTTAATAACTAAATTATTGTAGTTATATAAATATAAATTAATTTATTTAATAACTAAATTATTGTGGTATATTCTTTAAAAAAAATGTGTAAAAATTTGGTGTAGAATGATTGGAGCACCACTAAATTTAATGTAAAAAAATTCTAAGAATATTTTACTTTACACCAAATTTAGTGAAAAAATTTGATGTGATGGTTAAAAATGGCCTAAAGCAAGGAAAAACACGGCTACCATCAACTTATTCATTGGCTTTTGCTTTCAGGACATCCAATTTTCGGCGCCATAGATCCAAAATTTATTGCAAATTATTAAAAATTTAAGAGAGATTTAAATTAATTAAATTTAATATTTAATATTTAAAAGATTTAATAAAAATTAAATTATCATAAATTTTATTAAAATTGAATAATTTGAAATATAATTAAATTTTTTAATTTTAATTTATAAAAATAGATCAATTAATTAATAAATTTATTAATTTTAAGAATAAATTTTAATAAATTAAATAAAATTAAAAAATTAAAAACTGAATCATAAAACTGAAATAGTTCGTAATTTTAAGGATTGGAAAAAACTTAAGCTTTCTTTATTCCATCTTACGTTGATGTCCTTTTCCTTATTGTCTCCCGTGTCCGTTCCTTTTCCAGCTAGCTTTTGTGCTTCCCCCCTCTTGGTGGCTTTGGCTATCTGATTGGTTATTATTACTTGATTATTTCCTCTTTTTTATTTTTCATTTCAGCCCTCAAGTCTTTTTTACAAGCAAGCCCTTATAACACTTTCTCCTACATTTTATTCCATATTTTTCCTATTTTTAAATTTAAATTTAAATTGATTCCAAGTTCTCTAAATAAACGTAGAAGAAACAAAATCTAATAAAAGGAAAAAATAAAAAAAGACTATTAGAAATGATAAAACTAGAAAATTTTCCTTTCATTTTTCACTGCCCTTAACAAACAAAAGAAGTGTCATACTCTACTGGATCGCACCGTGAAGTAGGCAAGAGCTCCTGAAGTCTCAAACCAACATATGCTTTGTCAGTTTACTTCTATCTAGTATTTGGTATAAAAACAAACTTTGCAGCATCTGGACATTGATGGATGTAAAAACTTACTTAGGGTAACATGTTCCCTTCCAAACTTACTATCATTGCACTGTTAAATCTTGAAGGGCAACAGACACTATTTGGCTCCCAGATGCAAAGCAGCAAAATCTTAACGATAAAACAGCAAACCTACAAACTCAAGACCAATTCCCAAGTGGACTTTAAATAGAAACACGAAAGCTCTTTAAGGGTCAGAATACCACAAACAATTAGATGAAGACCATGGCCACGCAGAACACCACCAGCTAAACAAGCAATTTCATAATCTTCCAGAATCATAACACCACTCATAACTGGAATTGATCTTAAAGTCGACTACTTAACCAACTCAGAATTGCTTCTCCTCGCTTGTATAATCGACTGCTCTTTTAAAAGTAGAGATAAAGCATAACAGAAAGAAAGGACACCTTCCCACACTATTGATTTGAACAGTGTAAAATGACTATTCAATCTAAAAAACAACAAAAATGGGGATGAACTCATTGAGATTACGATGTCAAAAAATCAATACTATGACGACTTTCAATCATGCATTTGTTTCCAATTTAATTAAGCAACTTACTTCCTGGTACATTGAATAAACAATCTGTGTGGCATTTAAGCTTGTTTTTCCCTCTGCTATTTAGCACCAAGAAAAAGCTGCTTCTGAGGAAGCAGCTTCGTCTTATAAAGATAAATGTGCAGAAAGCGCATCCAAGCACTAGATCTAGGATACTAATTGACAAGGAAATTACCAGTGCAGATACGAATTAGCATCCTTGATTGCAACTGTTGATATACCATCACATATTCAATGAATTGATTGCCCTATATCTCTTAAGAATTAGTTGATCGACAGAGGTAGTAACAACTATAGTTGAAATATAATCAAAACAAGCAATAAAAAGTTTACACCAGTTCACAGACAAGCAAAAGAAACATAAGATTTGACTAGAAATACTTCACTTAAGAATAAAGATGATACCTGTTAATTTAACGTATGAAAGAAGGGCACGGATTGGATTTGCCTTACATTCCCAACATTTGGAAAAATCATCAGATTGATAAGTAAATATACCATTCTGGAAGATCAACATGAGGACATGCAGAGGATATAAAAGACCACACTACTGATTCTATCTCAGCAAACTTAAATGCATACCGGCCGGATAATTACACCTTTTCTGCCAACTTTAAACCAAATCTGACCAGACATGTTCAGGTGGTGTCAAAGATTTGGAATTCAGCTGCTGCACCAACTAAATGTCTGAACTCACGGCAATTAGAAACTTGGATAGGTTTCTTTTCTTGTTCATTCTCTAGCCAACAGTCCCTACTGTTTTATACTTCTTCTGCTGTACAATATACTCTCCAACTCGCTGGGCTTTCACTCTCATTCCCTCTATGATCTCTTCAGTGGCATCAACTATCTGCTTTGGTAAATGGACTTCAATGAAATCAAACCATTCCCCCAAACTCATTTTCTCCAAATTTGGTATTTCCTGCCCCTTGTGCAAGTCCTCGCTTTGTTTAACATCGGCAGCCTCATTCAATGCGTGACCACAATTGTCCTCTAAACTCAATTTCTCTGCTTCCTCTTGTACATGAATAACCTCAATATCCACCTCCTGGTTTCCACTATCAAAAACTGCAATAGAGTTCCCTCGAATAGCCTCTTCTTGGGAATTCAATCCCACATCAATTTCATGCGTGCTCTCTTCTTTCACATTATTTTCTTGTGCATTCTTTCTCCTCCTGCCACCCCCTCGCGTCTTCTTCTGTTCAACCCCCAATTCTACAACGTCCGTACACAAATTCTCAAGAATACCACAATCTTCGCTCTTTAAAGCTCTATTTCCAGCGACTCCCTCACTATTCGAAGGATGGGCTGCTTCTCCTTCGGTCTCTGGAATCTCAGTCAAAACCCTAGCCCTCCTGGGCCTTCCTCTTCTCGGATTGGGAGCAGCACTTACCTCCAAAAGGCCCTCAACCATTTCACTCTTCTTCTCAGTTTCTAGGGTTTTCGTCTGTTCGTTAACTCGTCTCCTAGGGTTGCGTCTTAGTTGGGAGGCGAGTTGGGAGGCGGCAGCGATCTTGACGAGGATGGAGGTGGACTCGCCGAGCTTGATGATGTCTCCGTCGCCGAGATGGAAGGGCATGAAGGGAGTGAGGGAGATGGAGTTGAGAGAGGTGCCATTGGAGGAGTCGAGGTCTTGGAGGGTCCATCTACCGGAGTCGGATCCAATTGTGAGGTGCTTGGAGGAGATGCCGTCGTCTTTGATGGTGAGGTTGTTGCCGCGGACGAGGCGGCCAATTCGTGCAGTGGATCCGGGTCGGAATTCGAAGGTCTCCCCTGCCCGAGGGCCCTGAACAATCACCAGAGTCAGAGATGGGGTTTCCATTTGCTAGAACTGAGAGAGGGAACCAGTGGGGTTTGAATTCAAATGTTAACCGGTAAATAAATAAATTTTAGCGCTCCCTCTAATTTAGAGTTTCGTTTAAATGGGTTATGAATATGAACTGAAAATAACTAATTATTAAACCATATATAATAAATACTCAATAGTTGAAAAACAAGTGTATATTCCTTTACTACTGTATTGACTTTTTTAATATTAATAAAAATTGTATTAAGGGGGAGACCGGAGAGCCTCTGGGCACTTCCCCTCTCCGGTGCTATTTCTGTTTCATTCAATCCATATTTCACAAAATTAAATAAAAGAAATTAAAGTTAAAATTTTTTAACTTATATTAAATGATTATAAAATTAGTATATAAAAATATAATAAAGTTGAAGTTTTTAAAATATAATTTAGAAAGATAATATTATTACTTTTAAAAAAATTAAAGTTTAATTAAAAAATTATTAAATAAAAATCATTTTATTTATTTTTATTTATAAAAT
>JANITW010000003.1:7401348-7417081 GCA_027564335.1 Erythroxylum williamsii
ACTAAATTTATGGGATGAGTGAGAACAAATTGGTTAAAGCGAGAGTATCCCATCAGTATTGCGCTGGCCAGGAGGAAAATTTGGGGGACAAAGCTTGCTCTACTAAGAAGCGAGTAGGATGTTGATCAAAATCAATAGGGACTGGGTAGGATGACAATTTTGATTCTAAATTCTGCCTGGAACTGGAATCTGATGTGGCTTTGGAACTAAGATGCAACAAGTAGGGAGGCATCCAAAATGATTTCCGAGTTTGTGATTTCACTCAACCTCTGGATGAAGAAGGAATAACATGCTAATGAAAAATAATTGATGGCGGTCGCTTAATAGGCACATTACTATAATCCTCAAAATCAGAGGAAAAATTCTTCAATGGAGGATTCCTCAATAATTTGAGATAATACACGTTGAATATCTTAAATGCAGACTGCAACACAAGAATTGATGGAGGATCTGAGAGCACAATGGGCTCTATCAAGGAGGAACTAGTGCTAGTGGTCAACGGTGTTTAAAGAAGATTCTATCATAGACGACTCGAGCGATGAGGTGACACTTTATGTTTTGAGGGTTTTGGCTAGCTTGTGAGGGAGAGGAGGCAGATGCACGTGTTGAAGGATGGGAAGATGCCTGTTGGGTACATTTGGTCTTGGCCATAGTTACTGGGTGAGGAAAACAAACAAGAAAAGAGGGTAAGGGCGAGGGCTATGTAAGGATCAAAGAGAGAGAGAGAGAGAGAGAGAGAAGGAGTGCGATGACTATGTACAAACAGGGGGTGGATGACAACTTTAAACAAAAAGGGTGTGGACGACAACTACGGAAGGAGAGAGAGGGGGTGGGCAGCGACTACAAAAGGAGAGGGGGGTGGGCAGTAATAATGTAAGGAAGAAGAATAGAGTCCTATTTTTTGTATTTTTGTACTCACTCTTCAATAAGATTCAAAGTTGTAAAGTATAGAGTCCTAGAGTCCCACGAAGAAGTTCAAATCTCATAGAGTTAAGAGGTTTGGCGAAAATGTCAACCGATTATTCTTATTTGTTACATAGGAAAGAACTATAACTTTAGTCTCCACTAGCTCTCCAATGAAATAATACTTCAAATCAATAAGGTTGGTTCTTGAATGTTGAAATAGGTTTTTGGAGATGTCTATAGTGCTCTTATTGTCACACATGATATTCAAAACATCTTGAGCAATTCGACAATCTTCCAACATTTGCTTCATCCACAAAGGTTGAGAGTAATAACTACCTACCGCAATATACTCCGCTTTGCTTTTGAAAATGAGATGGAATTTTGTTTCTTATTGTAAGATGAAATCAAATTATTTTCAGGAAAGAAACATCCCCCCAGATGTTCTTTTTCTATCATTTAATTTTTGGCCCAATTCGTATCACTATAACTAGCTAAATGAGTGGTAGAATAACATGAGTACCATAATCCAAACTCTAAAGTACCACTCACATATATGATAATCCACTTTACTGATGTCAAATGAGACTCTTCAAGGTGAGATTGATAGCGTGCACACACCCCCATACTATAACAAATATCAAGTCAACTCGCGGCTAGATAAAGTAAGCTCCCAATGATGCTTCTGTATAGAATTACATCAACACTTTTACCATGATCATCTTTATTCAACTTTGTTGAGACGCTCATTGGTGTTCTAGCATAACGGGCACTCTTAAGCCCAAATTTCTTCACCAAATTCTTTGCATATTTGATTTGAGACACAAAGATGCCATCTTTTACTTGATTAATTTGTAATCCTAAGAAGAAATGTAACTCTCCCACCATACTCATCTCAAACTCATTTGTCATCATCTTCACAAATCCATTTACCATCGTTGGATGAGTGGAGTAACACACTATATCATTGACGCATATTTGTGCAATCATCAAATCTGATATGCATTTTTAGGGATAATGTCATGTCCATGCTACCTCGTACATATCCTTGGTTGAGTATCTTATACTAAACCCTTGGCAATTGCTTGAGGCCATAAAGAGCATTTTTGAGCTTGTACACGTGACTAACATGCATCGAATCAATGATACCCTTTGGCTAATTAACATATACTTCTTGTAGAAATTCATTTAAGAATGCTCTCTTCACATCTATTTGATAATGCTTGAATCTTTTCACACATGCTACAGCCAAGAGAAGTCTAATTGACTCAAGCCTTGTTACTGGAGAAAATGTTTCTTCAAAATCAATGCCTTCTATTTAAGAGTATCCTTGAGCAATTAACTTGGCCTTATTCCTCGTCCCATTATCTCTGTCATCAGTTTTGTGCGAAACATCCATTTTGTTCCATTCATGTTCACATTCAATAGCCCTGGCACCAATTCCTATACATCATTTCGATCAGATTGTGCCAACTCTTCTTGCATTACAGTAATATAAAACTCATCTTATAATCCTTGTTTTACATTATTGGTTCAAATAAGGAAGTGTCGTATATGAATCTTGCAAGTTCTTGATAATCTATTCTTGTTCCTTCACAAGTTTTTTTGCTATCACCAATTTCACTAATCACATACTCAATATGATGACTCTGTCTGATTCTTGATGGATAATCTTTGTTAAAGTCATGTTGCCTTAAGTCTTTGTTATCTACCAAATTTGTTTCTGCGTGAGATGAATTAACAACATTAGTTCTTCTCTAGTTGGTTTCTTCCTTAGAACTAACCAATTGAGCCTCTATTTGGTTGGTTTCTTTTCTGGAAGCCACTGACTGTGAGTCTAAATGTTCTATGATTTTAATTTCATTACACCTTTGATTTGATGTATGAAACTACTTTAGAATATTCTCTTCTACCACCTTATCAATTATTTGATACACATCATCTATAATGAAATTCACAAATTCCATCACTGACTTAGTTCTTTGTTTGAACACACGATATACCTTACTTGTGATTTGAATACCCAAGGAAGACACCCTCACCACTTTTAATTTCAAACTTTCCAAGTTGTTCTCAATCTTTGAGAATATAACATTTACTACCAAACATATGGAAGTAGCTAACGTTCGATTTCTGTCCTCTCCATAGCTCATAAGGTGCCATGTTCAAATTGTTTTTGAGATGAACTCTATTGCATATATGATACACTGAGTTGATTGCTTCTGCCCAAAACCTCATTGATATTTTTCTTCCATTCAACGTAGATCTGGCTATCTCTTGAAGTGTCTGATTCTTTCTTTCTATAATTCTATTTTGTTGTGACATTTTAGGCACTTAGAACTCTTGCATAATCCCATGTCTATCACAAAAGTTGTTGAAGCTTGCATTCTCAAATTCCCTTCCATGATCATATTAAATCCTCAAAACTACCATATTTTTTAATTTGTAATTTGCACATATAAACTTTTAAAAGCCTTAAATGCATCTGATTTTTTTCAAGAAAACTACCAAAGTATATCTTAAGTAGTCATTAACACATGTCAAGAAATACCTCACCCTACTAAGACTAGTATGTTGTGTTGGGTCTACCAATTCCATATGAATCAATTCCAGAACTCGAGAAATTGTAATATTTCTTACCTTCTTATGTGGTACTCTCGTTTGTTTTCCTATTTGATAAGTGCTACAAATAATCTTGTCATCTTTGTTCATCATATGCAAGTGTCTTACTGCTTCAGATTTGCTTAACTTTTTGATAAGGTCATAATTGAGTGGCCAAGCTTTTGGTGCCATAGAATTATATCATCATATGTGTGAATTGTAGGAAGTAATAACTTGCAACATGTAGCAATTATCCACTGAACTTCTTTGACTTACTATACATTCTTCTTCGTGGTTTAACACCTTGCATTCATCACTGGTGAACTTGACTAACAACCCATCATCACAAATTTGACTAATATTCATCAACTTAGCTTTTAAACCATCCATATGAAGCACATTTTTAAAATAAGGGAATCCATTCATGTAAAGAAATCCTCTACCAATCATTGTTGCTTTTTTCTAACATCAATGTAACATGACCATCCATACAACTTTGATAATTATTAAATAGCTTCTTTCACCTGTCATATGCCTTGAGCACCTACTGTCAAAGTATCATTCATTGTGAGAAGTAGCGTGCATGGATTTAAAAGCCACAAGTGCTTGCTATTGGTTCTTTCTAACCCAAATCTGCTTTGGTAGCCTCTGCTGCTAAAAGTTCTTCCAAGAATATCTAGATTTTCTATTTTGAACAATATGAAATAGCATTTTTAGTAGTTTGTGGCAATTTGACCTTATGTGACCTTTTACAATACAAAAGTGACATGTGGGCACAAACATTCTGCTTCTTTTTGAAAATTCTTCTTGCTTAATTGATCTTACTTCTTTGACAAATCTAACTTCACCATTTTGCTCATTATTCACCTGAGAGCATTAACCTTTATATCCAAAATCGTGAACAATCTCTTGTTTTAGCCAATTTCCAACAATTCATCTAGCGTCTCGATATCGCCATTCAACATTCTTATTCTTTTCTTTGTATTTATCAGCTTTAGCTTGGTTTCATCAAGTTCATCTTTTGTTGACAATAACTTCATCTCCAGACTTTGAATAACATCTTTCATGGTACAATTCTTCCTCTTTAACTTCTCATTTTATTTATATGTCTTCACCCATTTGCTATACATTAGGTCATTGGCCTTGCAGCATCTTCCTTTTTGAATTCTGAGTAACTATTGTCCTTGTTATTATCAGAATTAGAGTTTGCTACTGAAACATCTGAATCTTCATCTTCAGTTTCTGGACTGGTTGCTTAAAACTCTAATTCTAATTAGTAGCAACTAGTGAAGAAATTGAAGATGAAGATTCAGATGTTTTAGTATCAAAATCTAATTATGATTAGTAGCAACCAGTGAAGAAGCTGAAGATGAAGATTCAGATGTTTCAGTATCAAACTCTAATTCTGATAATAACAACAATGACACTGGACTTTCTTTATATAAAGTAACCAACACAACATGATGGCTTACAATTTCTTCTCCACTGCCATACTCACAGTCAAATTCTTTTTTACTATAAGTGTTGGTATAAGACTTCCCTTTTCCCCTTTTAAGAGGATAGCAACTTGCATATACCAAAAACCTTGACATTTATGACATTGTTTCTTCTTTGCCTTCTTTTCACTGTTTTTAGTTTTCGCTTGCTGTTTGAAGTTATAGCTGGATGAACTGCCACCGTTCTGCCTCAAGTTAGGTCTATCTTTCTCAACAAGTTCATCTTGAAGTTTGTGAAAATTCCAATTATCTTATTCAAAGATAACTCATGAATGTCATGAGCTTTTGTAATAGTTGTAATATTCGGTATGAATTTAAGAGGCAATGATCTTATGGTTTTCTTGATAAGTTTTGGGTATGAGTACTTATTGCCAAGTTGATGTGCTTGATTGGTGATATCACGTAGCCTTTCATGAAAGTTTACAATAGTTTCATTTTCCTCCATCTTAAGTTCTTCAAATCTAGTAGCCAACATTTGAAGTTTTGATGCCATCATCGATTGTGATCCTTTATGTATGGTTTGTAATGTATCCCAAGCTTCTTTTTCTAATTCACTTGCTGATATCATTTTGAATCGTCCTTCATCTATAGTATTAATATTGCATGCATTGCTTGAGAGTTACCAAGCAATCTTTCTTCTTCAGCCTTTGTCCATTCAGATGGATCTTTAGGTACCACTTCATTCTTTTCATTAGTTGTCATAGGATAAGTCCAGCCTTTCAACACAGAAGTCCAAGCTTTAGTCCTTTGTGCTTGAATATTCACTTTCATTCTTGATTTCTAAGTAAGATAGTTAGAGCCATCTAGTAAAGGTGACTTAGTAATCAACACTCCTTCTAGTAGACATGAGTACAAAATATTGATCGACACCAACTTATCACACCAAGTTTTGATGAGATGAACCTTGTTCTGATTCCAATTGAAAAACTCTTCCAATTGAAAAACTCAAGGTCGAAAGTCTGTAAAAAATTTTCTGTCATGATTGTTTCTAATTGAAATTTATATTTGATTCTCACAAAGCAATAGGGCAACCAACTACGATTTCTAGAATTCTTTTGCAAGCAAGCAAATTAAGTGCACAACAACTAAATTACACATACAAAAACATAAGAAATTTGTTAACGCAGTTTGACATACATAAAGCCAACACCACTCTCTCGTTGAAGCTATCCACTCGTACTTACCCAGTGAGAGTATCTCACACCCAATAATATGATCAACTTATGCTAACTTCAACAGAGGATTTTAAAACCAAGGATAAAAGAAAGAGAAGAATATCTCAAGTAATTAAATCAAGAATAAAAGAAACAAAAAGCATTTGAATCAATAAACACTCTCCTATGTATGCAACAACATTAAAACAAAATCATAGAGGATCTTCAATTAAAAATATATTGTAGAACTTGGTAATTGATCTATGAAAGCGCCCAAATATAGTAGCCAAGATCGATAGATCTATATCTCACCATGGACTACTTATTTATATCCAACAAGTTCTTTCTCCTTTATGACTCTTTATTCATTAAGGAATCCTTCCTTCCACAAATTTCTCAACTTCCAAAATTCTACATATTCTAAGATAGTAGAATCCTATACCAAATCAACTTCTTTATTACAAAAGATATCCCAAATAAATTAAAATACAAATAATGTCAAAAATAGAATATTTTACCAGTATCTATAAGTAAATATAAGTACAAAAAATCATAGTTATACTTAACACTATCTATCATGGTTATAAGTACTCTTCTACACTCGCTAGTACCATACGAAATTGTACTCAAAACATAAGTATTGTACTAGTTATTCATACCAGTCAGTACTAGCTGATATTGATTGGTACCTTAAATATCATAATTTATAATGATTAAATTGTAATTTAAAATTTTTTTGGAGTAAATTGAAAAAAAGCTAAAGCTAAGGATACTTTAGCGGAACATATCTTCACTATTCCTTTTTTTCCCTTACATCCCTTATACTCCTTTAATTATCAATATCAATTTATCTTTAAAAGTATTTGTCAAAATACTATTTTTTTAGCACTAAAAGAAAAGAAAAATATTATTCGTTTGATTATACTCATGCCTAGAACAATTCTACTTCTATGAATTTCTGTTTAGGCATCACATTTATATTTAAGTTCTTTTAGGAAAACTACAAAAAGAAATTATTACTTTGCTCATATTCTCAATCATATTAATATAATTTTTTTTGTACTTGAGAATTTTTGAAAAAACTAATAATAAAATTTCATAATAAGAAAAGTCTAGTAACATAATTATATCTACAATTATATATAAGGAAAAATATTTTTCTATTTTTATTAATTTTGAATATTAATATGAACAATGAATACATACATACATACATACATACAAATGAACACACACACACACATACATATATATATTGATTACTATAAGATATATTTGTATGAGAATACTATCTTTTAAAATTTTAAGTTGTCATAAAATTTTAATTAAGACAATTTTATAATAAATTTTAAATTGCAAATAATGTGTTTAGAGGATGAAAGTTTATCTTTATTTTTGTATCAAATTCATTCATTGTAAAAATAAAAATATCTGTTTCTTTAATTCATTTCAAATTCATACTCTACCTTTTAATTGTTATTAGATAAACTTTTGGTACAAGTAATAATATGTAAATTAGGTATTTCGAATAAATCATTTGACGAACAAATAACTCAAAACTAAGAAACGGGTTGAATTAAAGTGTTGCCAAATATATTTCAACTTTTTGTTTGTAATACATTGGGAAAAGAATCGACTTGGAGATTTGCATAAGTTCTACAATTGTGGACTTTGTACCACCGCCGCCGCGGCTGCATAAAATGCCAAAAGCATACTGTAACTTGGTGCTGTATTCATTGCGGCGTAACCCTACCAAAAAATATGAGTCATACTCCTCATAGAAGATATTTTGTTCCAAGTCCTCACAAAAATTATATATGCAAGAAAAGGGGACTTTAGTCCAGAAGTTCGGCCTGACACTTGCACGATTTTGGTGTTATCATGAACTATGCAATTCGTACCCATAGAGGAAGGGGACCACGCGCCTCTAGTTTGTACCGGCACCATCCAGATATCGTTAGGACAAGAAAAAAAAACCATCATTGGAGACATTGAATCCACTAGTCTTTTACAATGGGCCTTGCGTGTACATGAAAAGAAAAATTAGACCGTATATAAGTTCAAGTGAAGTTTCGTTCAAAAATTAATTGGTGATAAGTAAAGTAATCTATTAGATTTATATATTAGTCTTTTTTTTTTTTCAATATGGAGCAAACTCTCACTCTTTATATTTCAACACATTCCTTCATGTGTGGTCTAACATAGGACATAATCTATTATTTCGAAGTGTTAACGACTAAAATAAGAGCAACCTTTTCTGATACCATATTAGAATTTACAATGAATCTACGGACTCACACGAGAAGAAAACTTAGACCATACATAAGCTCAAGTATGATTCTATCCTAAAACCAATTGATAATAGGTAAAGTAATTTACTAAACTTATATATTAGTCTTCTTTTCTCTCTTTCTGTAGGATAATCTCTCGCTCTTTATATTTCAACAAAGTCAACAGTGGCAACCATAGACGTCCAAAGAAACCATCTTAGTACACGGCGAAGACTAGACTCGCATGTCATGCTGGGAATGACTTAAGCTCAGTACTCATGATATGAAGAAGTTAGGGATAAAGATCACGTTGTACTTATTATTTTTTTATTGACAAGTTGTTTGTAAAATTTCTAGTATAAATAGGTTGTGTGAACCAAGGCTAGTCACCACAAACTAGTTAATATCATCCATTGAATTTGCAGGTAGGAAGAGATGATGAGAAAGGCCACTTTGCTGATTGCTTTCACATGGCTACTTGTGGTGGCATCCATAGTCATATCTGCAAGTGCCACAGCAGGCGCTCGTATGAAATTCACCGAGGATTTAGTTTATCCTCAAGCTGGTATATAACCATGCACACACATCGACAATGGTTTCTGTAATGTGAGTGTTACATGTTGCATTTAACAAGTTCAACTGTTTGATATACGCAGGATGTCGTTGCTGTTACTTCATTGGGAGGATACCACACATCAGATGTGGGAGCGTCTGCTGTGAGGATGGTTGTTGTTGAAGATTCTGGATGATGTTGTCACGGCTCCATCTTTGGTGTTTATCTTCACTATCGCTTATCCCTGAAAAAAGAATAATGGCTTCACTAACATGCAAGATAAACGAAGCTGCTTAGTAATCTTTTCTGCTTCTTGTTTCACATCCCATGCACCTCATGTTTCGTATCAATAATAAAGTATTGATCGTAAATGAATAAAATATTGACATTAAATGACTGCTTAAAGCATATAACAATGGCAGCAAGGTTCTAGCAGCACAGCTTTTTTCCCCGAAGGTATGATAATTGTTTTCCAATGCTTCATCATACATTCCTACTAATCATGGCGATTTAAGGACAAAGTATGAGTAGAAATGCCAGAAGACTACAACATATTCGGAGAGAAAACAGACCAAACTTGAAGTGAATCCACATACAAGACCACATCTTATTCAAAACGTTAAAAAGGTTAACTCACGATATATATATATATCAGAATGATCTAAATATACTATGATAACATGGTCAAGATCCTCATGATTAATGATCACTTTCATTTTCAGTATGTGTAGCATAATTTTAGGACTTCCATAACAAATAATCTATACTTGGCTCTGGAATTGCACCCTCCAAACTATTGCCTTAAGAACTTATATCTAATTCTAGGAAGCGTCTTTGTTAGAATGTTGACTTTGATTCTCTATCCACAAAATTTTGTTACTTTCTTCAATCATGAGTTTTCTGATTCAGAGAACTTCATTCATAACAACAATAATAACTACATATTCTGCTTGTATAACAGATAGAACTATGACCTCCCATTTCTTATAACGTCATGAAAGAATTTCAAAACCAAAGTTAAACTATTCCTTATATCATCAATATATCCAACACAATTATTATAATTTTAAAAATTAAAAATTTAATTTTAGTGAATCTTATTACATAACCAATTCTATGTTTAACATATCTAATAATTACTTATCCCATAAATCAATTATGCTTTTAACATGTCTGATAATTATTTCTGTTACTTGTAAATGAATTTCATTATTACAGTGTGTGTAATTTGATGGCAAACTTGCTGCATTCATGATTTCAAGCTTGGTTAGGGTCAAATGTATCAGACTATTAAACCCCCCTGCAATCTCTCATCAACATTTTCATCATCTTCATCCTTCTTCGCAAAACATTTGCTTTAGTATATTGGAGTTTTTATTAGCTTGCTCTCTTCTATGTTAAACTTCTAAAGAGCTTCTTTTGCATGTTTTTAATAGTATACATATATTTCATTTTGTTTTTGTTGTACTTGTATGCCATAGAGAATGGCACCCTTCTAAGATTTGTAATGTCAAACACATCACTCATTTTGTGACGATTTTCGTGACCCTTCAAAAGTCTACTACGATTTTAAAATCTCATATTCAGAACTCCCAATTATTCATTTTGTCCCCTATCAGTAACCCGAGAAAGGAAAGAAAGCGCGCTCTCTGTAGACTCAATCATCTTCTTTACTAATTTCTAGGGTTTCGAGGGAGTTTATATACGCCTCTTGAACAATTACGCATAAGAATGCAGTAGCTGTTGTTTCCATTGCGTGAAAAATGACGACTTTGCCTCCTCCCTATCCCACCAACACCACCTGCGATTCTCTTATTCACGAGGTCCAGGTTGAGCATTCCTTTTCATTCTATGTTTTTTTTTGGTGAAGTTATTGAGCTAAGAGGTACGGAACATGACAAATTCTTGTAAGTTCTTATGAAGAAAATGAAGTCTTTAATTTAACTTTATTGGACTACCGAAGTTTGGTCCCAATTGTAAGTAAGGGACTAGCGAAGTTTGGTTCCAATTGTAAGTAAGGAACTTCTTTTTATTGTTATTAAAAAATTGATGTGTGTTTTGTTTTGTTCTCGGACTTCGCAATCGAATTTGAGTACTGGAAACTATTCATTATACAAAAGAATGTTTTTTTTAAATGTTTTGGGAAGGGAGCTAAAATTAGATTGGAAGTTGGTTGTGTTGTTATAGGATGCGTGTCTCAGAAATCCAGACAAGAACATAGCTTCTCAGGCGTTCATGCAAGGCCATGCAAAGACGTACAGAATCAATTGGCAAGAAATCAAGAAGAGTTAGTTAAGTAAGTTAGATGACAGTTAGTAGAATTGAAATGTTATTAATATACAGAAGTCACAGAAGTTGTATTCATTCGATTAATAGAAGAAAAACTCAGTGAATTGTTGAGTCTTTGATATACTCTATTTGTCTCTGTTTTCTTCCATTTTCTCTTTCTAGTCTTCTTTCTTCAAAAGTTCCATATTACAGTCTTTAAATTCTTCGTATGATTGATAGATAACAACAACAAAGTGGTATCAGAGCTAGTTTCTAAAGGGATCTGTCAGGTATAATCAAGTTTTTTCGGCTTGAGGAAAAAATATCCTTTCCTGTTTAAAACTGTGACTACAAGAAGGGTATTCTCAAAGATGGATGAGAGTTCAACCCAAAGTGTGCAGCTAGCATTCTTCAGTGGAGAAGGGTATCAGATGTGGGCAATAAAGATGGAGACATACTTGCAAGGTCAGGATCTTTGGGAACCGATTGATGAAGACTACGAATTGGAGGTTTCAACCGAAGATGCACCAATTGCTCAGCTAAGATGGTTGAGGGAAAGGGTGGCGAAGAAGGCTCCGGCAAAATCTTGCTTATACTAGGCACTAACACCTTCTATATTTACTCAGATTATGGGTCTTGGTTCGGCGAAGGAGATCTGGGATTTCTTGAAGAGTGAATATGAAGGTGACGAGAAGGTGAAAAGCATGAAGGTGTTGAATTTATTGAGAGAATTCAACAAAATGCAAATGAAGGAAGATGAATCAATCAAGAATTATTGTGAAAAACTGATTCATCTTATGGATCAAATCAGGCTTTTCGGAACTGAGTTTAAAGATTACAGGCTTGTTCAAAAATTGTTAGGATCCGTGACAAAGAAGTATGAGGCTACCATTGTCTCACTTGAAAACTCCAAAGATATAGGGCATATCAAACTTGTTAAAGTGGTGAGTGTCTTGCAGGCTCAAGAGCAAAGGCATCTAATGAGGAAAACCGATGTTGCAAAAGGAGCATACAAGGCCTTTACCAAGGCAGGAAGTTAAGACAAGTTCAAGAAGAAAAAGGGGAAATTGGGTGTAAGCTCTCAGAATGAACAGACTGATCAGCAGAAGATTCTAACAAGAAGGCAGGAGGTGACAAGAATAATAAGTACAATCATTGCCCTCACTGTGGAAAATCAAATCACCTAGCCTTCAGGTGCTGGAAGAGACTAGATGTAGTATGCAGAAAGTGTCAACAGAAGGGACACTTGGAGGCCATTTGCAAGAAACAAGCTGCTGCCAATGTTCAGATAACTAAAGAAGAAGAGCAACTCTTTGTGGTAACATGTGATCTTGCTAAAATATATTCATCTGAATGGTTGATAGATAGTGGATGTACATGTCATATGACTCCTGATCCAAGATTATTCAAGTCTTTGTATCAAAAAGTAAAGGCCAATGTGAAGTTGGGAAATGGAGTAAGCATTAGAGCCGAAGGAAGAGGAGTGGTCGAGATACCTACCAAGAATGTTGTCAAGATCATCCCTGATGTGTTGCTGGTGCCTAAAATTAAGCATAATCTCCTAAGTGTGGCCCAATTGATTGAAAGAGGTATGTTGGTGAACTTTGAGTCTGATGTGTGTAAAGTGTTTGACAATTTTAGGCAGGAGATGTTCAGTACAATGATGAAGAACACAAGCTTTTTCATGAGACCAGAAGAGATGTAACAGGAGGCATTGGTGAGCAGCACAGGAGAGTTTGACCTCTAGCACAGAAGGCTCGGACACTATCACATGAAGGAGTTGAAAGCAATGTGGAGAAAAAGAATGGTGGCTGATCTTCCAATACTCTCCAATTGTCACTCAAAATGCAAGATTTGTATTCTGGGTAAACATACTCGAGCTCCTTTCACCAAGTCAAGATGGAGAGCAAGTGAAAAACTTCAATTATTGCATATGGATATATGTGGACCACTGTCGATAACATCACTGAATGGTAGCAGATATTTTTTGCTAATAATTGATGAGTATCTAAATTGATGATCATACAAGCTACTCGTGGTTATATTGTCTAAAGAGAAAAGATGAAGTTGCAAAAGTGTTTAAAGAGTTTAAAACTCTTGTTGAAAACCAGTCTGGCTTGAGCATTAAATCGGTGAGGATAGAAAATGGCATAGAATTTATCTCTGACAAATTTCAGTTGATTTGCAAAGATGCAGGAATTAAACACCAGCTAACTACACCCTACACTCCACAATAGAATGGAGTGGTGGAGAGGAGAAATAGAATAGTGGTGGAGATGGTAAGGTGCATGTTAGAGGACAAGAAACTACCCAAGAGTTTTTGGACGGAAGGAGCCTCTACTGCATGCTTCCTGCTGAACAGACTGTATACACACGCTCTTGATGATTCAACACCGTATGAAATGTGGCATGGGGTAAAACCAAAGTTGAAAAATTTAAAGGTGTTTGGATCTCTCTGTTATGCACACATACCTCAAGTCAGAAGGAGCAAATTGGATAGCAAATCAGAACTTGTAATTTTTGTTGGATATTTTGAATTAACTAAGGGATATAGATTGTTTTATCCATCTCAGAAGAAGGTAAAGGTGAGCAGGGATGTCCACTTCCTTGAAGATGAACATTGGACCTGGCCTGAAGGAGAGCAAGGAAATGTGGAAGAAAAGCAGTTAGGCAGAACTTTTTCTGTTGTTCTAAAAATTGCAAAAAATACACAAAACCAGTTGGAGCAGGATGTGCTAGAATATGAGGAAGAGGAAGATCTAGAAAATCATTTTGAGAAAAATAAATTAAATTCAGAGGAGCAGCAAACTCCAAAAGTGGAAGATGATGACTTAGACCACGTGCCAATAAGAGGAACACGAAGCCTAGTAGAAATTTATGAAAGGAGTAATGAAGCAATGCTGGAATCGACGAAGACTCAGGAAGCACTTCAGAATCCGAAATGGCTTCAAGCCATGAAGGAAGAAATCTCCATGATAAACAAAAATGGAACCTAGACATTAGTAGACAAACCACCAAACAAGAGGGCCATTGGACTGAAGTGGATATTCAAAACTAAGTTAAATCATACTGGTTCAGTTAACAAGCTAAAGGCATGGTTAGTAGTGAAGGGGTACACACAAGTGGAAGTTGTGGACTTTGTAGAGACCTTTGCACCAGTAGCTAGGATTGAAACCATTAGATTTCTTCTGGCACTTGCAGTTGAGAAGGGTTGGAGGATACATCAGATGGACGTAAAATCTGCGTTCCTAAATAGAGTATTGCAAGAAGAAATTTATGTACAACAATCGGAAGGTTTTGTGATAGAAGGAAAAGAGGTGAATGTTTACAGACTCAATAAAGCATTCTATGGCTTGAAGCAAACCCCTAGATGCTGGTATTCACATATCGACTCATTTCTGTTGGATATCAACTTCAAAAGAAGCTGTAGTGAGCCAACACTCTACGTAAGGCTACAACAAGAGAACATAATAGTAGTCTCAATATATGTAGATGATCTGTTATTAACTGGAAGTTCAGAAGAACAAGTTGAGTTTTTGAAACACCAGTTAGTAGCACCTTTGAAATGACAGATCTAGGAGTGATGAAATATTTTTTAGTAATGGAGATAAATCAGAGTGAAGGAAGCATAGTAGTAAGTCAGAGGAAGTATGTTTGTGATGTATTAAAGAGATTCAAGTTAGATCAATGTAAGGATGTTTCAACTCTAATTTGTTTGAAAGAAAAGTTAGTAAAGAAAGAGGAAGGAGGTGAGGTAGACAACCGGAGTTATAGAAGTATGGTGAGCTGCTTGATGTGCATAGCTGCTACTAGATCGGATATACTGTATTCTGTAAGTGTGCTCTCTAGGTGCAGTGAAGAGGGTGTTAAGATATCTCAAAGGGACAACTGAATATGGTCTCTTATATGAGAAAACAGGGTTGTGTGAGCTCAAATGTTATGCGGATAGTGACTAGGGTGGAGCAACAGAAGACATGAAGAGTAAGTCCAGGTATTGTCTTACATTAGGATTAGCTTATTTCTCTTAGAGTTCAAAGAAGCAAGATTTGGTGGTTCTCTTAACTGCAGAAGCTAAACTGGTGGCAGCTACAACAGCAGTGAAGCAGGTCGTATGGGTCAGAAAGTTACTTGAAGATTTACAAATTCATCTAACATTTGTTACTGTGGTATATGTTGATAATCAAGCCGCAATCTCTATCTCGATGAATTCAGTATTCAATGGGAAGACAAAGCATTTTAAGCTCAGATATTATTATCTAAGAGATGTACAATAAGAGGCAGAGTTGAAGCTCGAATATGTTCATACGGAAAACCAAATTATTTGTAACACCCCACTCCCGTAAGACCCGGACCTGACATTGATAATGATATCCAAATCCGCACTCTGCGAGGATGGGATGATACATCACTCAGTTAAAACACAGTACAAAAATTTTGTTTTGAAACAATCATACACTTACATATATGTATGTTGCGGAAAACAGTTTA
>JANITW010000003.1:7465339-7477719 GCA_027564335.1 Erythroxylum williamsii
GAATTGTAGGCTTAGGTTATTATGTATTTATCTCATAAATTTGTTTGCTTGTAAGCCTATAGGCATATTTGTTTCAATTTTTTTATATAAGTATTAAAACGATAAAAATAAAGTCTAAATATTAAGAATATTATCTATCTCTTTATGTTGCTTGTTTATGAATGTTTCAGATACCATGTACTTCATGTTAAGAATTAGACAGGCCGCAATGGAATAATTATAAAATTTTTCTTATTTTGATTTCTTGAAAATCAATATTACTTTAATTCTATAAAATGATTAATAATAGGTCATAATAAAGTATGAATCTTAATTCGTACCTTAATTTAAAGCTTAATCATATTATTGTCGTATCCCTCAAACCGTTTTCAAAATTAATCTATCTCAATCACGTTAGCTGTGCAAATATCTGACCTTTAACAATATTCATAATTCAGGTTGAAAGAAATTTGTAACTCTTACAGAGAGGATTAAGTAAGAAATATTAGCTTCATTAGAACTTAAGCCTATTTATAATAGATTTTGGATTTTAGTAACTTAATTGAAATTAAATTCTAATTTCAATTAAACTTTAATTAGAATTATAAGTAATTCTAATTAAATACCAATTATCAATTAAACTTTAATTAGAATTACAAATAATTTTAATTAAATACCAATTATGCCCAAATAAGATCCAATATCTCATATTGATCCTTATTTGTTAAATCTCATATTTATTAAAAAGTTTATCAAACTTGATAATCAAGTCTAACTTTATTAAGATATTTTTGCTCTCTTCAACTTATTCTTTATGCGAGACTTATTAGGTTCTCAAATATATTATCAATTGATACAAATTATAACCCTAAATCATATTTAAAATTAGATAAATTAAACTCTTTTAATTTATCTTTAATTCTCTAATTAAGCATCTTATACCCATAAAACAAGATTGAGGTCTAGTAACACATCTGCCCACCCAAATATTTAGAAATATCAAAACAGTTTTGACTAACCTTTCCATGTATGATTTTTCTGTATAATTCAATCCTTTAATCATAAAATATTTTGATTAGACATGAAGCATAAAATTAATTTCTACTCTATTTTGATTCCAATCATATTAGTTCAGGACCATTAGCTATTGATTCAATTAATGACATTTGCAAATTATTTACAAAGTATCATTTTACGTTGACCAATGATTTTTTGAATCAATACTAACTGAGAACAACAAAACATTCTTTTTAATTAGTTTAAGGTGATGAAGCTTATCTTGATCATTCAATTATCTCCATATAGATTATGTTACATTTAATGACTGTCGCCTAAACTGTCTATGATTAGAATAAGTCATAAGTAGTACATTACAAGAAAACTGTAGAGTGGCGACGAAAATTTAGCGACAGAAACGAAACCGTTAGACATTAGTGATGGAAATATAAAGTATATTTCCGTCACTAAAGTTGACTAATTTAGTGACAGTAACAATATTCGTCACTAAATATGGAGGGAAAGAAAGGCGAAAAAATTTGTTCCATTTCCTGATTGCATCTGGGTGTATTTATCATCAAGTAAAGATGACTAACTATATTCAGATGAGTATACTCTGCACAACATCAAAACAAACCCCGAGTGGGAGCCATTGAATCGAACAAGTGAAGAATGGCAGTAATAACTGTCCAGAGAAACCCTTTCACTACACGAGAAGACAAGACTCTCACATGTCATGCTGGAAAGACTTCAACTCTACCATCGTACGAAGAAGATTAAGAGATTAAAATCATGTCATAATTATTTCTATATTTCAAGTTGTTTGTAGAATTTCTGATATAAATAAGGCTAGTCACCACCAACTAGGTAATATTAACCTCCAACTTTTGTTGGAAGAGAGGGTGAGGAAGGTCACATTGTTGACTGCTCTCATATGGCTTCTTATGGTAGCATGCATAGCAATGTCTGCAAGTGCCTGATAGTAATAGCTATATAGATTGTATTATTTACTTAATCAGTAGGTACAGCAGTAGAATACCTCCTGAAAAAGTAGTTTACAAGCCAATACAATAGTTATATTTTCCAGAAGAAGTAGAATGCCTCCTCTAACTATGCAGCTCTCTCTATATTTCCCGTACCCTCCCTATACACAATCTCTCTCTATAACTAACTCATAACAACCTGCCTATGCAACGTTTGTCCCCTTCCCCATCTTACCCCAACGGATGTAGGTTTGGATGGGCTTAGTGGGCTGTGTACTAACACTAGCAAGCTGATCATTAACACTAGCAGGCTGGTCACTAGGAAGGGTGCTAATAGTTCCCTCCTCCTCAATAAGCACCTTGTCCTCAAGGTGAATGGAAGAGAATTGCCTCTTTATAAATTCTGCATCTTCCAAAGTCACCTCTTCTGTTGGTTTGTCTCTTCACCGTATAAGCGATTGGAGGATACTGCTCCCCTTGGACTTAGAAATTCGTGAAGCTAAAATCGCCTTTGATTTAGCCAAGTTTCCCTGATCCATCTCCAACCCTTGGGGAAGGTTATGTTCAACCGAATGGTTGCCCAAGGCCTTTTTCAGCTGAGAAACATGGAAAACCGGGTGAACCTTGGATGAAGGAGGGAGTTGTAGATTATAGGCAATCTGTCCCACCCTCCCAATTATCTTGAAAGGCTCGTAGTATCTTGCTGACAACTTAGGACAGATCCTCCTTGCCACCGTGAGCTGTCTATGGGGCCTTAGTTTAACATAGACCAAATCGCCTATCTGAAAATGCACCTCCCTTCTGTGATTATCAGTTGATTTCTTCATCATAGATTGTGCTCTTACTGAGTTGTGCTTTAATTGACGTAATGCTTTATCTCTATCAACTAAAGCTAGAGCTACATATTTCACTTGAGTCTCTCCTTGAGTGAAATGTAACATAGTAAGAGGAACTCATCTTCAATGTTGTCCCTTGTAACTTGAACAACTCCTTCCAAAAATTGCTAGTGAAGAGTGGGTCTCTATCACTTAGTATGGAACTAGGGACTCCATGTAATCTCACGATGTCTCAGATGAATGTTTCAGCCACAATTTTAGCCGTGTAGGGATGTTTAAAAAGTGAGAAATGAGCGTACTTGGATAAATGATCAACTACCACCAAAATTACCTCATACCGTGAGACTTAGGAAGCTTTGTGATGAAATTCATGAAAGCTTCCGCCCAAATTAGCTGAGGTATGGATAAGGGCTGTAGTAGACCAATTGGAGATATTGCCATGTATTTATGTTTCTGACAAGTGGCACATTCTCGCACAAACTTCTGAATATAAGGTTTCATTCCCAACCAAAACAGTCCACAAGCTATCCTTTTGTAGGTTTTGAGGAAACCAGAATGCCCTCCAGAAGGTGAAGCATGATACTCATGTAAAAATTGAGGGATTAGCACTGAAACAAATGATAGGACCAATCTGTTTTTGTGAAACAGTAAATCATCTCTTAGGTGGAATTCAGGTTTAGAATTAGGATCTGCTTTGAATGCTGTCATAATTAAGTGTAGCTTCGAATCTTCCTTGAGCTCTCTTCGTACTACATCCATATCGAGTCAAAATGGAACTAAAATCACTGAAAACAGAAATTGTTCATCTTCAACCCTCGATAGAGCATCTGCTGCCCCATTCTGCTTTCCCAGTCTATAGATTACTTCGAAATCCAATCCCAACAATTTAGCTTACCAACATTGCTGATCTATGGAGGGAATTTGTTGATCCAACAAATACTTCAAACCTTTATGGTCGGTATAAACTTTGAAATGTCTCCCGATTAGGTAGTGTTTCCAATGTTGAATAGCCATTATTACTACCATTACTTCCTTCTCATAAACTGTTTTAGCATAAGTGGATTTAGCCAAAGCCTTGCTGAAAAATGCTATTGGGCGACACTCTTGTATAAGGACTGCACCGAACCCTCTCCCTGAAGCATCACACTCAAGAGAAATTTTTTTGGTGAAATCGGGTAAAGTCAAGACAGGTGCGGAAGTCAACTTCTTTTTCAATTCTTCAAAGGCTTCTTGAGCCTCATTTCCCCAACTAAAACCATCCTTCTTTGTAAGTTCAGTGAGAGGCTTAGAAACCTTTCCATAGTCTTTGACAAATTGTCTATAGTATCTGGTGAGTCCTAGGAATCCTCTCACCCCTTGGACATTCTTATGAATCGGCCACTCCAAAATGCTTTGGATCTTAGAGGGATCCATTTCTACCCGTTCATAGGATATGATGTGTCCTAGGTACTCCACTGATTGCTGCCCAAAAATGCATTTCTTCTTATTTTCCATAAGCTGATTATCCAATAGCAATTGTAACACACAAGCTAGATGCTCCAAATGTTGATTCCAATCTGCACTATAGATCAAAATATCGTCAAAGAAAACTAAGATGAATTTTTGTAGTAGAGGCTTAAAAATTGAGTTCATGGTAGATTGGAATGTTGCGGGTGCATTCATGAGGCCCAAGGGCATCACTAAATACTCATAGTGTCCCTCATGGGTTCGAAACCCTGTTTTATGGATGTCTTCCTCCCTAACTCGGATTTGATAAAAACCTGACTTTAAATCCACTTTAGAAAAATTTCTAGCCCCATGTAATTCCTCCATTAGCTCATCCACGACTAGAATGGGGAATTTGTCCATAATTGTGAGCTTATTTAGAGCGCGATAATTGACGCACATCCGCCAAGACCCGTCCTTCTTCTTGACAAGAATAACCGGACTTGAAAAAAGGTTGATACTATGCCTTATTACCTTAATTTCCAGTAAATTCTGGATCTTCCTCTGAATTTCGTCCTTATGATGGAGTGCATGTCTATACGGACAAATGTTCACTGGCCCTGCCCCTTCCTTCAAATTAATCGCATGGTCATGATCCCTCCTCGATGGTAGTGCCTTTATCTCCTGGAAAACCGACCTAAACCTGAATAAGACAGCCCTCAATTCCTATTGTTGACCTTCATCTAAAGTCTCTATCTATTCAGATAAGGTTCTGCCCATTCTTAAAGACCACAACAGCCCTTCCACTTCCAATTCGTGATACTTCAAAATCTGTTGTAATGCATGAGGAGAAGAAGTGTGCATGTTGATCCCCTGCAAGGTTACCTCAATTCCCTTTCAATCAAATGTCATGTACATAGTCTTCCTATCAACCTTCACCACCCCTAATGTTTCAAGCCGTGCAACCCTCAAAATCAGATTAGGCCCTCTTGTATCAAACACATATGCATTCACACTGAGCTTCTCTCCATTCAACTCCAATTTAATCTCATTGCAAACTCCTTGTGAGATGGAACGATCTCCATCCCCTAACCTCACTTCAAAAGTTCTGGTCGATGTAACAGCTATTCCCATAGCTTGAACCAATCTCCTAGACACAAAACTATGGCTAGCTCCACTATTTACCATAAGGACAATAGGCATCTCATTTAACTTACCTATTAGAACCATCGACTTCAGGGGTGAGGACTGATCCCTCCCTAATTCTCTGAACTCCACCGAATTACACACCAATTCCAAATCTTCTTGTTGTTCTTCTGCTACTGGCACTTCCTAATTATTCTCTCCAACTTCAGCTTCGCCACCCTCCCAAATTATTAACCTATATTTTTTATCTGGACAGCGGTGGAGAGGACCGAAAGTCTTCCCACACTTAAAACATAACCCTTTTGTCCTTCTTTCCATAAGCTGATCGTAGGTCAAGTTACGAGTTCCCCTCCATTTTGAGTTCCCAGATCGATGACCATCAAAAGTGGAACCTCTCTGCTTGTTGGGTAGCTCCTTTACTTCATTCTTAATATTTCCAACTACATAGTTCGGCTGAGCTGGATGATACGTGTTGGAGTTTCCTATTCGAGGCCCAAAGTTCGAATCAAAGCCTTCGGGTTTTCTCCTCCCTTCTCCTGGCCGAATCACTCGTTCACCAACTAATTCCGTTTCGACCTTCCTTGCAATAAAAATGAGCCGAGCTCGAGTTGGAGGATCATGTGTTTAAACTCGATTCTTCACTTCTTCACGTAACCCACACAAAAAACAACTCATGTACCATTCTTCTGGAAAATGACCAAGCTGCGACGCAACTCTCTCAAATTCATCAATGTATTCATCCACCGAACCTCGCTGGGAGACCGACTTCAATTGTTCTATCGGATCACCCTCGTCCTTATTCCCATAACGTTCGAACAAAGAACATTTGAACCTCTCCCACGTCATGCATGGGTTGAACTCCCGAAGAGTCATAAACCAGTATAGTGTTGATCCCTCCATGCAAATCTGGACTATCGGCAAACGTAGCTCAGATGGAATCTCGTCAATCATAAAGTATGATTCAGCTCGTGTAACCCATGCAAACGGGTCATCTCTATGGAACGTAGTAAGGTCAACCCAACAGGCTGCGTTCCTATGTTCCTCCTATGCACGTTCGGTAGCAGCTGAGATGGTTATCGAAACCCTACGAGCCACCTACGGGTCTGTTCCCACCTTCCGAATGTGTGGGATGCGCCGGTCTTTCATTTCCAACTGAAGAAGATGAATGCGCATGGTGGACAAACACCTTTGGTACCTCTCCTTCACTCACGTTCGGTTTTTGCAGGTGCTTTGCCAGCATCTGAAACCCATCTCTCAACTCTGACTGTAATAGACTTTGAGATTTTAATGTCTCAACGCTAGCCATAAGAGTACTGAGTTGCGTCCGTAGGTCCTTCAGGGTAGTGTCATACGATTTAACCATTCCCTCTTGGGCTGAGATGGATGATTTCTATCTCCTAAGAGATGCCTCCACTGCAGATACTCTAGCCTCCATTCGAGTTTGCATATAATCTCTCCTTACTTGGCCTCTCAGTGAAAGCACCAATTGATAGGAATAGTTATAGAGATTGTATTATTTACTTAATCAGTAGGTACAGCAGTAGAATACCTCCTGAAAAAGTAGTTTACAAGCCAATACATTGGCTATATTTTCTAGAAGTAGAATGCCTCCTCTAACTATGCAGCTCTCTGTATATTTCCCGTACCCTCCCCATACACAATCTCTCTCCATACCTAACTCATAACAATATGTCTATATGGCATTTGTCCCCTCCCCCATCTTACCCCTACGGATATAGGTTTGGATGTGCTTAGTAGGCTGTGTACTAACACTAGCAGGCTGATCACTAACACTAACAGGTTGGCCACTAAGAAGGGTGCTAACAGTGCCACAGCAGGCCCTCATATGAAACTCACTTGAGAATATAGAATTTCTAGCTTGTAATAATCCTGTAAGTTTTACTGCTGTTATTGTATCATAATATGCATTTGACAAATTCAACTGTCAGATGTATGCAAGTTGTTGTTGCTGTTACTTCCTCAGGATGGTGGAAACCCGAGATGAGGGAGAGTTTGCTGCAGTGATGGCTGTAATTGCTGAACATTCAATATGATGTTGCCACGGCTCCATCTTTCATGTTTACCTTCGAGCTCACCAAGTGAAATTAATAATGGCTTCACCTAGTATGCAAGACACAGGAAGTTTCCGAGTAATATTTTTCTGCTGCTTGTTTATGAATGTTTCAGATAACCAAGTACTTCATGTTTCCTATCAACAATAAAGCATGGACCTTCACTGAATGCTTAAAGCATAGGATAATGGCAGTAAAGTTCTATCAGCACAACTTTTTCCCAGAATCTGGTAATTGCTATTCAGTGTTTAGATTCCTACATATCATGGCAACTTAAGGGCAAAGTATGAGTGTGGGATATCATTCGAGACATGTAAATGATTCGTAAATATGAAAGTAAACATGTTAAATATGATTTCTAGACGGGATAACCCTGTACAATAAGTTTACTTCTGGCTTTTGCAAAATATTATCACATGTAGAATAATTTCGTTTTGAACAATGCTAAATGTCTATACTACCCAATCACCTAAGCTTAATGTGCTAATAGTTTCAGAAGTAGGGACCATTGAAAAACCCACTTGATGAAACTTCTTCTCACATTAGGAAGACCCAGGTGCCCCAAAAAATCAAAACCCACATGATGAACCACAGACAAGGTGCACTACAACATGCTGAATTTTTATCAGTAACACCAACAAGAAACCTGCATTCACCAACTGACGGGTCTAGGAAAGTCACCATTCCAAGACCGTCAAAATCACAGCTGCGCTCATTTTGCATCTGCAACTGATAGTAACTGTTAAATGCATAAGAGATATTTCCTTTTTCACCAAGTCCATTGCAGGATCCACCATAGTTGAGGGTTGTGCAATCTGCAGCACTACACGCAATTCGCATGTGGTTCGCCACAGCTGACAAATCCTTGGAGGGGTCTGCCACACACCATCTGGCTGGAAGATACTCAACATTCTTGGCATTCTTCAGTACTTTGCTGCCCGAACCAAGGTTAAGTGGGTATTTAGCCTGGCCATCAAACGAGAAGATCCCCCAATGCCTTTCAAAGTTTCCTGGAAGTACACTCTTTGCCCCTTCATCAAGAAGGCTAAACAGATAAATGTCCATGGGTGGGACTCCTGGTCTCAGAGGAGTCCCTTTGTTACTTAGAACATGATTTATAAGACCCTGGTTGAAAAACCTTGCTGCTGTAAGATTTGCTCCAATGGCTCCATCAGTTGGCCAACCCACCTCCCCAATAACAATGGGCATCTGACCATATCCAAGTTTACTTAGGGCTGCAACTAAAGTGTCCAAGTTCCCATCAAATGCATTAGAGTAAATATTAGATCCATCAGTTACAGCATGAGTCGTCCCCTCAAAGAATGCATAATCCTGCGGGAAATCCGAGTTTTCATAAAGGCTGAGAAATGGATAGATATTTACGACAAAAGGTGCGCCATTTGAGTTGAGGAAGGAAACTAGTTGAGTTATGATTTGAGTTAGCTCAGGTCGGAATGCTCCTTGAGAGGGAAGGGATGATTCATAGGCATCAGCATTGCACGGGACAACAAGCTTTACGTAACCAGCAAGATTTGTTTTAGTCAAAGACTGTTGCAGATTGAGAAGAGCAGGCATGATATATGATTGAAATTGACCCGAGTAACTTTGAAGGAAGGGTTCATTTCCCACAGCAATATACCTGAAATCATATAAAAGTGACATTCAGAGAGGTATATTGAACTCTTGGAACATGTAGAACATAAACAAGACCATCTCAAATTCTAATATACAGAAATCAGAGTCTGAAGCATTTACTTATTGGGATCATGAATCTGTGACTTAACCTCCCAAAACACTGGAAGTATATCCACAAGGACAATTCTATTCTCTCAAAACATGACCGTTTAATTCTACGAGGCACAATGAAAAACAAAGCTCATTCATTTAAGCCACCACAATTCCAGATGACGGACGATTAAAGCCTTGGGAAATTATGTTCTTGAGGCAAAAAAAACGTGGAAACTAGGTTAAAATAGAGAAGGTCGCTTATGAACAGAGTACCTAAACACAAAATCAGCGCATTTTTCATAATATTTGTAAGTTATTAGATGATGTCTTCATTGCATAATTTTTAGAAATTGGGCAGACGCCAAATACCATCAAATGAGTGGTGGTGACTAGAACCTAGGACAATGAGCTGTGCAAGCAACTTGCTTTCTTGCAATAGGAAGTCCAGCATAGCCACCCACAGCCTTCACAGACAAGAATGTTTGTTGAAGAGGAACTAGGACACACCTCAGCTGCATAGACCTATTAGACATTCACACTGAGGGCATCCTATGAAAACACAGTTTATCAAACACAAACACACAGATTCTGTCACCAAAAATATAGGCACTTGTTTTGAGCTAAGATTAACTAAAGAAATGGCTAGGAGTCGTACGACAAACAGGTTAATGATGACTATAGCATAACTAATCAGAATATTGGATTGGACACAAACCGTTTATATGTGTGTTAGATTATTTTATTCTCGTGGTATCCTGTTAAGGATGATTAACAGATAGTAGCAACTAAGTAAAAAGCTAAATTTTAAACGTTTAACCAAATCTCCTAACTTCTATCTGATCCAAATTGGTAACCGTCTGCAACATTTAACTTGAAGTTAACCTAACATCTTTACAGTTTGGAGGGTGTAATTTCCACAAATTTCTGACATTGCCAATAAGTGAAGACGTATTCCTACATATGCTCTGCCTGATAAAGGAGAAAACTTTGAAAACCAGTGGGTTTAATACCCTCTTTGGATACTAACAAAGAAAGCCATTTTTTCTTTCTCTTAATGCAAATGACAAGCACCCTCAATAGGAACAGAAAATCTCATTCGCAAGAAGAGGACTGAACTATCGTAGGTTTCTACTGGCAAAATATTACCAAAAGCAGGAGAGGAAGCAAAAGTAAAGATTCTGCCTTTTACTTCTGTTTCCTAGGCCTTATCAGCAATCCAATATACCGAATAAAAGTCCCATTCAAGAAGAATGGAACAACAAGGTGAAGAGACAGAAGAAAGAACCTGATATCGACACCGCCCTTAACCACATATCTTGACACATTCTGGCGAACCCATAAATCGGAAGCAGCTGTGGAAGAGCTAAGTGTTGCCAACATTTCGTTGGGGATCCCAACCATGACCTGAATCCCACTCCCCACCAAAGACTGAAGCACATCTGGGTCTGCATCAAACAGCTTCACCTTCTCTATCTTATTATCTTTCATCAGATCAACCACTGTTGATGGTTTCAGTCTGTGAAATGACACAGACCCCCAGTTCACTCCTATTCCTGATTCTGCGCCTAGAAAGGACCCAGATAGTATAATCGACATAAAGATTAGAACTTTCCTGAATCTCAGCATCTTATGTCGGCAAATGGAAGTGTGCCTTTCAATCTCAGTCAGTCAGAAACCCACTGGTTCTCTTAGAGGGGTGGGGCAGTAAGTGGTAATGTTGATTTGGAGCAGGAAGAGCGAAGTGGCAATGATGGTGGCGAGAGAGAGGCGGCAAATGCAGAGAGCCTGCTAAGTACTAATAAATACAACAGCAGCAGCAAATGTAACTGCTAAAAGAAGCAAAGTTTGTAAAAGAACAGACCAACTGTTATGGATATTTTGCTCCAATGTCCCAAGTACCCTCCACAACCTTCGCACAGGTGTGAACAAATTTCCACTAATTCAAGATCTTCTTTCCTATCTTTCATGGAATCTGTAATCAATTAGTATTTTTAATGCTTCATTTTCATTGCAGGTGGTTGCTAAAGATTGGATATGTTTGAATTTTGATGAGGGACATACTGACATGACATGTTAACCATCAAAACATACTAATGTGTCTTCAAGAACACTTAACCGATGGATCATGGAACACTATTTTTAATTGCAAACCTTGTCGTTTAATGAAAATTAAATCGATGAATAATGGTAAGAGATGTCAGTGACGGCTGCTTTAAGATGATGATATAAGTAGATAACCGACTCTCACATGAAAATGGTCACTCCCTGTCTACTCCTCTCCACGTCCACAGGCCCACCACCAAGCTTTTATAAGGTCTTCAGTGCTTGACGAAACTCTCACCCTCTTTATTTGGACACACCAGACATGGTTATGTCAGCTAATTGTCAATTTGCCATTTCCCTAAACTTTGTGTCCGTCAATGTGGCATCTTTACATTTGTGTACTGCCTTATCTCGTTATTCCGTTGCTAGTAACTTATGATTCGCATCCTCCATGTGAACATGTGCTTGGAATTCTGAACATAAAGGCTGGTTGTGCGAAGATTCGAAAAAAAAGAAGATGCTTAATTCTACTCAACCCAATTCATAGATAACAATAAAAGTTTAATTTTAATTTAATAGACACACACGTAAATATTTAAACTTTGAAGTTTGCTCACAATTCAAACTTAAATTTTACATTTTGTTTACGATAAAATCTTTTATTTTAAATTTTTTAAAATTCAATAAAAATCTAATTAAAGAAGGTCTAATAATCGAATTAAAGTCTAACTTATAAATTTATTTCGAGCATAAAGCCAAATTGGCCACTGTCTTACAAGCCAAGTTCATGGGAGCAGTAAGTTCAAGAAACTCCTCCCTTTCCCTTCGCATCTTACATGGTGGATTCATCTTCATGTGAAAAAAAAATACAAATAGACAAATTTAAAGGGTGCTAGTTCACAAAGGAGAATAGTAATAGAAACAAGAATAAATATAGTGGAACTAAGAATGGATATTATTATTATTATTATTATTATTATTATGGTTAGTTAAGAGGAATGAATGATTAACATTACTATTAATAATAGTTAGTTTGTAAAAAATATTGAGAATTAAATTTTAGTATATATCTATTAATTATATTGTAATTAATTATATCTCAATTATTTAACTAATTAATTACAATATTTTAATTGATGAATGAATTTTATTTTAATTAATTATATTGTAAT